>VSMD01100251.1:0-13305 GCA_008750895.1 Mirza zaza | reverse complement strand
TGTAATAGCATATTTTATTATATGAGGCAAGATATAGCGTGTAATGGCATATTTTATTATATGAGGCAAGAGAATAGTGTTAAAAATCCAGGCTCTGACACCAGACTGAGTTTTCATTCTGCTTCTGCCTCCTACTGGTTGTATAAACTTGGATATAAACTCGACGTACTCCGTTTGTGAAATGGAGGTAACAGTACTTACATCCACCAAGGTGGTTGTTAACACTAAACAAGTTAAAACATGTAAAGTGGGCCGGGAGCGGTGGCTCATGCCTGTAATCCCAGCACTCTGGGAGGCCGAGGGGGGAGGATCATTTGAGCTCAGGAGTTCGAGACCAGCCTGAGCAAGAGCGAGACCCTGTCTCTACTAAACATAGAAAGAAATTCATTGGTCAACTAAAAATAGATAGTAAAAATTAGCCAGGCATGGTGGCAGTGCATGGCTATAGTCCCAGCTACTCGGGAGGCTGAGGCAGGAGGATCGCTTGAGCCCAGGAGTTGGAGGTTACTGTGAGTGAGGCCGACGCCACAGCATTCTAGCCTGGGCAGCAGAGTGAGACTCTGTCTCAAAAAAAAAAAAAAGAAAAAAGAAAACATATAAAGTGAACCCCCGTGACTGGCACCTATCAGCAATTGATAGCTAAAATATTATTACTAATCGCTCCTCACATCCTACACAAAATATACTCGGATCAGTCTACTGTCAAATCATTCAAGGCAGTGATTATTCATAGAGTCGAACCAGTTGACACTGAGAAAAATGTCAGCACATAAACAATGTCAAAGACGTATAGGCCTCCAAAGTACAGAGAGTTCTGTGGCAAAAGTCACTCATGTTTTTAGCATATAAATGTACAAAACCAATAACATTATTACTTTTTTTACAAGACTTTATATTGGCAGGATGGCCATATTTTGGTATTTATATTTCTGAAATCAGTAGCTCAGAGTCATGTGAGGCATTCTTAGGAGCATATCAGAGTTTCTCCACTTCCAAATCTGCAGAACACATCCTTGAGATGTTCCAAGCTTTACCTGCTCCAGCTACTGTTTCTAAATTTCTTTTTTTTTTTTTTATCAATTTTAGCGTATTATGGGGGCCCAAGTGTTAAGGTTACATATATTGCCCATGCCCCCCCACCCCCCTCGAGTCAGAGCCCCGAGCGTGCCCATCCCCCAGACGGTGCACATCTCACTCGTCGTGTCTGTACACACCCGTCCCCTCCTCCCCTCCCACCTGCCCGACACCCGACAGATGTCATTCCTGTGTGTCCACTTAGGTGCTGATCCCTTAATACCAATTTGCTGGTGAGCGCACGTGGAGCTTGTTTTTCCATTCTTGGGACACTTCCCTTAGCAGGATGGGCTCCAGCTCCAGCCAGGAAAACACAAGAGGTGCTAGATCATCGCTGTTTCTTAGAGCTGAGTAGTGCTCCGTGGTGTGCATATACCACATTTTATTAATCCACTCACGTATTGATGGGCAATTGGGTTGTTTCCACAGCTTTGCGATTGTGAATTGTGCTGCTATAAACATTCGAGGGCGGGTGTCTTTTTCATAGAGTGACTTTCCATCTTTTGCTAACGATGCCAACAAAATTGGAATTTCCAGGCAATCCAGAACGTAACATAAAATCTTGATTTGGAACTTGGACACTTACTTTTTCTGAGTTCTTTCGGCCAGCCTTGCAACCTCGATAGCGGCCTTCCGTGCTTCGAAATCTTCCCTCGTCACGATCTCGCCAGTCCCTCGGTAGCCAAGCTCTACCAACTGGCGCGCCAAGCTTTCATCCTAAAGAGAAAACCAGTTGGCACATGTGTGGGCAAGTTATCTTACTTTCTTCAGTACACACCAAGTGACTGTTTTAAATGACAACTCAAATTTATCATTTAACAATGAGACATGATCTGTTAGCTGTGAAAATCTAGAATTCTTTCTAAGAATACATTTATACCCATCAGATTGGGGCTTCCCATTCTCATAGACATACGGGAAAAAAAAAAAAGAAAATATCAGCCTCTATATTTTTTTTAAGGAGTCAGAGGACAAAAACTGGTTGTGTTTTTAATCTATTTATGAGAACAGCTGTGGATAATTAATAGCGTTATCTTTAAAACAATAAAATTAGAGACAATAGTGCTCATACAAGAAAGACTTTTTAAAAACCTGGCAAAGGCTGGGTGCGGTGGCTCATGCCCGTCATCCTAGCACTCTGGGAGGCCGAAGCAGGAGGACTGCTGAAGGTCAGGAGTTTAAGACCAGCCTGAGCAAGAGCGAGACCCCGTCTCTACTAAAAATAGAAATAAATTAATTGGCCAACTAAAAATATATAGAAAAAATGACCCGGGCATGGTGGCGCATGCCTGTAGTCCCAGCTACTCGGGAGGAGGCTGAGGCAGGAGGATCGCTTGAGCCCAGGAGGTGGAGGTTGCTGTGAGTGAGGCTGACTCCATGGCACTCTAGCCCGGACAACAGAGCGAGATTCTGTCTCAAAAAAAAAAAAAAAAAAAAAAAAAAAACCTGGCACAGAAAGTGTACCAGGCTACTTTCAGAAAGTTCAGTGTCACCAATACTGACCTCCTTGAAATGAATTAACTGATGACACAGATTATTATAACTTCAAATGCAAAATAAAGAGGAGCAGATGGATTTCCTACTTCACTGTAAAGATATTGTTTCCACATAATGCTGCTACTAATAAAAACAGAAAAGTAGAAACCCAAGAAAATAACCACAAAAAAACCTTCAACTTGAAAAAGAAAAAATCACCCCACAAAATTTTAGGCCTTATATTATTTCAGTTACTTAAGAAATGCCTCATACATTTTTTTGTCATTTACACAATATACTCAAAAAAGAATATTGTTTCCTCACGATTTGAAGAGGTATCATTATACGTGAAGTTACTAGTGTAAAGATTAAAGTATTGCATACATGTATGTATATATTACTAACGGCTATTATCATCTTAATTAAATACAAAATATCTGAAGTATAGCGAAAACCGTATATATTTTATTGTTATATACCTTACTTCACTGTTGAATGCAAGTACTAACCAATTAAATGAGAAAACTTAAGATGCCTACACAATAATCTATTCGACCCACAGTGGCTATTTTAAAGGTATTAAGTATTGAAACACAATTTTAAAAAAATAGATAATATAAATCTAGAAACCTGCCAATTTCCTCTGCTAAACATTAAAAAGCAAACACTGAATTCCACGTAGCAACGTGTAAGTACACATTTGCCAAGCTATGATGATGCAAAGCAGTATGCCTTGGAAGACCCAAGCCTGTTGGGCCTTGTTTCTGAAATGTTCCCCTGCTTAATAGACTTCTCTATTTTTGCAACTGTTAGCGTGAACCACAAAACTGAGCAAATGCCTCCCCCTAGTGGAATTAATCTTCAAGAGACAAAGCCACGCAGATTTGAGGTTTGATCTCCAAAAGCGAGGCCATTCCGAGTATGGATTTTCTTAACTGTATTACCAAAAGTGAGAGTGTATCTAGAAAACACTCTCAGATTACTGAGGCTGTGAGACTCTTCCACAAGAATATACATTCCTTGTGGTCAACACAGAGTTCCATAAGGTCCGCTGTATTTCTTTTGCACCCCGAGTGCATTCTGCACTCCTGGGTACCTTTGCCTGGGTCGCGCAAAATCATTTAGATCGTTTCACACTCGCTGGCACTTAATCTGTGCCGCAATAAATGGCATGACCCACTGGAAAAGCAAGAGCCATTTGTAACGTATTTAGAAGGCAGACGTGAAGTAGGAGCCATGGCGTTTTAGGCTTCGCAGGATCTCTGACTTCGGCGTCTGCAACTTCTGGGCCAGGTGCGTGTTTAGCTGTGACTGAAGCTGCCAGCTTCTCCCGCAAGAAGAAGGCCCCATCGCTGAAATCAGAGGGTAGAAGAACTGACAGCCCGACCCAGGTTTCAGCCTGTTCTCATATAGATTCCAGCTCACTCTTGCAGCTCTCAGTTTGACTTCACGCTCTAGCACTAGAGGCCAAAGAAAGCAGCCCCTCACAAAGTGTATCAACGGCTCTCACACTGTATAAGAGCTTATTCAAATCTCTATCAAAAAGTGTGTGTGTTGGGCCGGGCGCGGTGGCTCACGCCTGTCATCCCAGCACTCTGGGAGGCCGAGGCGGGAGGATCGCTCGAGGTCAGGAGTTTGAGAGCAGCCTGAGCAAGAGTGAGACCCCTGTCTCTACTAAAAATAGCAAGAAATTAGCTTGACAACTAAAAATACATAGAAAAAATTAGCCGGGCGTGGTGGCGCATGCCTGTAGTCCCAGCTACTTGGGAGGCTGAGGCAGGAGGATCGCTTGAGCCCCGGAGTTGGAGGTTGCTGTGAGCGAGGCTGACGCCATGGCACTCTAGCCTGGGCAACAGAATGAGATTCTGTTTCAAAAAAATAAAAAGTGTGTGTGTGTGTGTGGTCTGCTGAAGGAAGAAGCAAAAGTTACATAGTTTACCATCTTTAGACACCTGCAGTGAAGAAAGAAAGCCAGGTTTTAGGAAAATATGTATTTGCCGTTGCATCAGCTTGCCAGGCCTGCCGTTAAAAAAAAAAAAAACACGACAGACTGGGTGGCTCGGACCACAGAAATGTATTTTCTCCAGTTCTGAAGGTCCAGGATCGAGGTGTTGTTTGCAGGCTGGGTTTATTCTAAGGACTCTCTTCTTGGCTGGCAGGTGGCCGGGCTCTGGCGGCTGTGTGCTCAGGCAGTTGTGCCTCAGTGCTGGTCCCCATTTCCTCTTCTTGTAAGCACACCAGTCACGCTGAATCAGAGCCCACCTGTGTGACCTCATTTCACCCCAGTCACCTCTTGAAAGGCCCCATCTCCAAACACCGTCACGCTCCGAAAGTGCTTGAGGGATTTCAACCTAAGAATTTCGGGATGACAAAGCTCAGCCTGTGACAGACAAGATGCTGCAGGACATTTTTTTGTTTGTTTGCGGAAATAAGAAGTATGGTGAGACTGCTTGTTTCTAAGCACGCTGGAGGCCTTGGAGAAAGACGATGATGAGCTCTGGGCTTAAGAAATTGGCTGCACCCTTTGGTGGCAAGTTAGTGACCTCATAGCACCGTTATGGTGCTTATGGTTCGGAGTGCGAGAAAAGACCACCTTAGAAACCGAACTGAGTCAAATTTGTTTACTGGCCAGGACTACTTCTGCCCTGCAGAGAGGCAGGCACAGAAAAGCAGCGATGAGCTAGGAAAAAACGGCCTCTTTTTTAAAAGCAAAAACCACACTCTAAAAAATCTAATTAGCAAAACTTTTGCAAAAGCAAGAGAAAGTGTTAATCTGACACCTCTACCTTGTTTTAGCACAATGGGGGTGGGCGGGGGCTGGAGCCTTGAGATGGGTGTTGCAGGAGTCACCGGCTGCAGCTAAGATTCAGCCAAGAGGAAGTCTCCGAAGTATCCTAATTACGGACAGCATTAATCTTGGTTGAAACGCATCCTGCATCCTGTGATCTAAGCCCGAGCGCATTTCACTAGGTGCATGGAGCATGTCAGGCGCCTCAGGGGTCCAGGGGCATTTCAACCCTGTACTAGCGGCTATATCCTGTGGGCAGTTACCGCGTTTCCCCGAAAATAAGACAGGGTCCTACATTTATTTTTCCTCAAGAAGACACTCTAGGGCTTATTTTCAGGGCATGTGTTATTTTTTTTTAAGTACGGTACAACCATCTGCATTGATTCAAATAGAGTGAAGTCGTCTTCTTCTGGAACATCATCCTCACTCTCCAGACCCCGAATCCCATCCTGAATGTCTTGCGACTCTGTTTCCTTTAGAGCCACCGGCCCCGATCTCTCCTGTCGAGCACTAGAGCTCTCACGGGGCGGATGAGAAGGGCTGCTCGTGTTCTTTCCCGCTCCGCGACGACAGGCATGGGTTGTGCAGATGCTGCGCAGCCACGCCCGTCACTAGGGCTGATTTTCATAGCCACGCCCATCACTAGGGCTGATTTTCATAGCCACGCCCACCACTAGGGCTGATTTTCAGGGTAGGGCTTCTATTGCCCACGTGCTTAGACATCCTGCTGGGGCTTGTTTTAGGGGTAGGGCTTACTTTGGGGGAAACACGGTATTTCTTTCCTTTCTTTCTTTTTTTTTTTTTGAGACAGAGTCTCACTTTATCGCCCAGGCTAGAGTGAGTGCCGTGGCGTCAGCCTTGCACACAGCAACCTCAGACTCCTGAGCTCAAGCAATCCTGCTGCCTCAGCCTCCCAAGTAGCTGGGACTACAGGCATGCGCCACCATGCCTGGCTAATTTTTTCTATATATATTAGTTGGCCAATTAATTTCTTTCTATTTATAGTAGAGACGGGGTCTCGCTCTTGCTTAGGCTGGTCTAGAACTCCTGAGCTCAAACGATCCGCCCACCTCGGCCTCCCAGAGAGCTAGGATTACAGGCTTGAGCCACCGCGCCCTTCCTCTTTTTTTTTTTTTTTTTTTTTTTGAGACAGAGTCTCACCCTGTTGCCCGGGCTAGAGTGAGTGCTGTGGCGTCAGCCTCGCTCACAGCAACCTGCCAACTCCCGGGCTCAATCGATCCTCCTGCCTCAGCCTCCCGAGTAGCTGGGACTACTACAGGCATGCGCCACCACCCTTCTCCTTGGCTTCCAAACTTAATCACCCCAGCAGAGGCGGGATGGCAGGTCCGGAGTCAGATTAAGGGCCCGCTGAAAAATTTCCCACTCTCCTAAGAGAGCAAGCATGAACTGCGGAAGCTGATGGCGGGCTCCTCTCTGCCTGTGGTCACTAGGCCCCGACAGTCCCAGCACGAAAAAAGGGGTCAGAGCTTTGCAGAAACGGGAACGGAGAGGCTGGTCCCGGATGGATTCGCCTTTTCTGCCCACGACCTTGCCGAAAACGCCGCCTGTGGTCTCCCAGACCAGGTGTCCTCAAACTATGGCCCGCGGGCCACATGCGGCCCGCCGAGGACGTTTATCCGGCCCGCTGGGTGTTTTTGCCACCGCTGCCTGTCCTGCTTAGCAGCCGACTCGTCCCGGGCCCACAGTGCGCACTCTCCAACGATCTGGGGGGCGGTGACCTGGGCCCTCTGTTTGAAAAGTTTGAGGACACCCCTGATCCAGAATGTCGCGTTCACCGTCCCCGGCATTGCACCCGGCCGGGGGGGACTCATTTGCGGCGACCCGGCGAGCCAGGCGAGTCACCGGCCTCCCCCGTGTCCCCCACCGGCCCCGAGTCCCGGCTCGTGGCATTCGAGACCGCAGCGCGCGCGTTCCCGCGCTGGGTGACACGAGGGGACCCCGTTCTGTGAGGACAGAGGCTGGGGCGCAGCCGTGGCGACGCAGCGGGACGGGAAGGCCCCCGCGGCGACGCGCTGTTTTGACGTCACCATCCGGGTACCGCGGGGCGAAGCGGAGGCGCTTCGTTGCCTTGGCGCCGCCATCCGGGTACCGCGGGGCCGGGACACGCGAGGGGCGGCGACGCGTCCGTTGCCGTGGCGCCGCCATCCGGGTACCGCGGGGAGGGGGCGGGGGCGGCCGCTTGCGCATGCGCCGCCGCCCGCCGCTAGGAGGCGGGACGCCGGGCGGCCCCTGAGGCCCCTGTAGGCGGCGGCCGCCGCTCTGCCGCTGGCCGCCTCACCTACCTCCAGGTAGTACAGGTCCACCGTGGTGATCTGCGAGTCGAGGAAATCCTCGTAGGTGTTGAACTGCGTGACCAAGTTGTCCACGGCCGTGAGCCCGTCATCCTGCTGCATGGCGGCGCGGGGGCCAGCGGCCGGCCGGAGCGTCGCTAGCGACGGAGGCCCCGCCCCCTGGCGACGGAGGGCCCCGCCCCCTGGCGACGGAGGGCCCCGCCCCCTGGCGACGGAGGGCCCCGCCCACTCGGCTCCTCCCTCGAAGCCTGGCGCGGGGTTCGAACGCCGGGCCGTCAATCAACCGCGCCTGGCTCAGGCCTGGGTGAGATGGGGAGCCAACCGCAACCCAAAAAGTAAACGGTCTGGCGCCGGCAGGGTGCTTGGACAGAATCTGACGGATCCACGTCCAGGCTCGTTGGGAAACAATGTCGCATGCAAGGCCAGAACACCCAGGTGTTTTCCAAGAAGAGGGTCTCAGACAGGAGTCTGTGGAAATGGCCCTGCCACCAAAGCCAATAACAAACTACTAGTCAGATTATTGCTCATTAAACATTAGGGTGCTGCCAGGGTGTTTAGACAAAATACTAGGGATCCACTTGCAATCTCATTCCGAAACAATGTTGCATGCAAGGCCAGAACACCCAGGTGTTTTCCAAGAAGAGGGTCTCAGACACGACGCTATAGAAATGGTCCTGGAACAAAAGACAATAGCAAAATGCTTGTTTGTTCGATGAGTTTAAAAATTGCAACTGAAAGTCAGATTATTGCTAATTAAACATTAGGGTGCTGCCAGGGTGTTTAGACAAAATACTAGGGATCCACTTGCAATCTCATTCTGAAACAATGTTGCATGCAAGGCCAGAACACCCAGGTGTTTTCCAAGAAGAGGGTCTCAGACACAACTCTATAGAAATGGTCCTGGAACCAAAGACAATAGCAAAATACTTGTTTGTTCAATGAGTTTAAAAATTGCAACTGAAAGGCAGATTATTGCTCATTAAACATTAGGGTGCTGCCAGGGTGTTTAGACAAAATACTAGGGATCCACTTGCAATCTCATTCCGAAACAATGTTGCATGCAAGGCCAGGAACACCCAGGTGTTTTCCAAGAAGAGGGTCTCAGACACGACTCTATAGAAATGGTCCTGGAACCAAAGACAATAGCAAAATGCTTGTTTGTGCAATGAGTTTAAAAATTATAAAGGCAAATTATTAAACATTAATTAAACATTAGGCTACTGCCAGGGTGTTTAGACAAAATATGATGTATCCACTTGCAGGCTCGTTGGGAAACAATGTTGCATGCAAGACCAGAATACCTAGGTGTTTAGCAAGAAGAGGGTCTCAGACACAGGTCTGTGGAAATGGTTCTGCCACACAAAGCCAATACCAAACTACTTGTTTGTTCCATGAGTTTAAAAATTATAACATAAAGGCAGATTATTGCTAATGTTTGCATATGAGAAACTATGAGATTTCCAAAGGAAAGAAACTCAGTGAAAAAAATATCTTTGAAGACTTCTTTTGGCCCCCAAGTTCTTTTTACGGTTTAAATCTGAAGAAGCGCTCAATGTAACTTTGTTAAAGCTGCCCTTTTTTAAAATGGGTAAAAGAACGTTGAAAAGTTATCAATTAAAGGCTTTTACTAAAAAAAAAATTTTGTTTTCTTTTAGGACAAAGTTTTGCGTTTCTTAAGACATGGACTGAAAATAATTCAACAGGGCACCTGGAGAGACTCGAGGGAACCCAGTTTGGGATTTTAATATTTTACAAACCATCCTTGGGAATTAAGACATAGTACACAATGCTGAGCCGTTAGTGGTTGCTCTCTGATACTTATGGAATTAATTTAGAATATTTTCACAGATGTGCCAAAAAATATTTTTTTTAATGAAAACGTCTGGTGAGATACTGCATTTTCACTTAGCTTTCCTCATTTAAAAGATCATCTCAAAGAATTAGGTTCTGAATATGCAAATTTTAAGTGATACCGACACAAAAACCTCTAGAGTATTGTTGACTTGTTTTGTATTTAATGACTATGTTCTGGAATGTTTTTTTGTTTTGTTTTGTTTTGTTTTTTTGAGACAGAGTCTCGATTTTTTGCCCAGGCTAGAGTGAGTGCTGTGGCGTCAGCCTCGCTCACAGCAACCTCCAACTCCTGGGCTCAAGCAATCCTCCTGCCTCAGCCTCCTGAGTAGCTGGGACTAGAGGCATGCACCACCATGCCCGGCTAATTTTTTTCCTATATATATTTTTAGTTGGCCAATTCATTTCTTTCTATTTTTAGTAGAGATGGGGTCTCGCTCAGGCTGGTTTCGAACTCCTGACTTTGAGCGATCCGCCGGCCTCGGCCTCCCAGAGTGCTTAGGATTACAGGCGTGAGCCACCATGCACAGCCCTCCTTTTCAAGAATTTGACATGAACAGACCACAGGCTGTTGTATCATAAGACACACACATACACACACACACCACAATCCCATAATTGCAAGGCTAGAGATCAAGGCCACCATTTAGATACGCAAGGACACATGGCTTATACCCTGAAACAGAAGGAAGGCATGGAAGAATAGATAAGAGAATGAGTTACCTCCCAAGGTCTAATAATGACAGTTTCAAAAAGGACTCCTTTGCATACAGCTAATTGGAATAAACAGGAAACGGGAATACCGGTCACAAATAGGAAGCTCCTTTTTATTTTATTTTCTTTGTTTTTGTATTTTATTTCAGCATAATATGGGAGTACAAATGTCAAGGTCACGTATATTGCCCTTGCCCCCCTCCCCCCTCGAGTCAGAGCTTCAACAAAAAACTTGTTGCTGGCCAGGCACGGTGGCTCACGCCTGTCATCCTAGCACCCTGGGAGGCCAAGGCAGGAGGATCTCTCGAGGTCAGGAGTTCGAGACCAGCCTGAGCAAGAGCGAGACCCCGTCTCTACTAAAAATAGAAAGATTCATTGGCCAACTAAAAATATATAGAAAAAATTAGCCGGGTGTGGTGGCGCATGCCTGTAGTCCCAGCTACTGGGGAGGCTGAGGCAGGAGGATCGCTTGAGCCCAGGATGTTGAGGTTGCTGTGAGCGAGGCTGACGCCACGGCACTCACTCTAGCTTGAGCAACACAGTGAGACTCTGTCTCAAAAAAAGAAGAAAAAAAAAAGTGACGTTGCATGCATGCTTATCTATAACAAAATGCATTAATAAGGAGACATCAGGCTTCCATTTATGAAGACCATGTATAATGCACCGTGCTTCTTAATTTTCCCGTTTCCTTTATTATTTAGTTTTACGAGCGAATGGTTGGACTTTGAGGGTTTTTGTCAAGGGCTGATAATAAAAATTGATTGCAGAGTACTTTGAGAGAGCCTTTCATGGCAACCGCTCTGCAGAGCAAAACATTTCTACATTCCATGTGCTTTTATAATGTTTCCCAGTAGATCACCACATATTCCAGGAAGAGTATACATGTAGCGAATAGTCAGTGCCTGAATTTTTTTTTTTTTTAAAAAATGTAATTTAAGAAGATTGTCCCTTCCTTCAATTAAAGATCCAGTAATGGCCTTGAAGCATTACTGCAATGGAAACTATCAAGAAAAAAACGTGACTACTGGCAATCGTTCCTGAAACACTTCAGGTTTTCAAATAATTATTGATACACAGGGGGAAACCTAATTGTTCATTTAAAACAGACTAAAAATATAAATAATTTAAAAATAAGACTCCTACGGATTTCTGGAAGGTTGCCCTGCAGAATTATTCAAGAGTGAAGAATTATGTCATTTTCGTGAAATACTTGCATGCTTGTAGGCCTAGATAACGTATTGGCCATTATAAAATGCACGGTTACGTAATTCATTTGATTGTCCACATGTCAATCAGTTATAATTAATAGCTTTTTAAGGCTAATGTAATTTTTTGTGTAGGTCTTTGGATACTAACGGAGGCCCAGGCGGGAGGATCGCTCGAGGTCAGGAGTTCGAGGCCAGCCTGAGCAAGAGCGAGACGCCCCCCCCCCCCGTGTCTCTACTAAAAATAGAAAGAAATTAATTGGCCGACTAGAAATATATAGAAAAAAAAAAATGAGCCGGGCATGGTGGCGCATGCCTGTAGTCCCAGCTACTCGGGAGGAGGCTGAGGCAGGAGGATCGCTTGAGCCCAGGAGTTGGAGGTTGCTGTGAGCGAGGCTGACGCCACGGCACTCACTCCAGCCCGGGCGACAGAGTGAGACTCTGTCTCAAAAAAAATTAATAAATAGAGAGAGCCAGAGCTGGTCCTCTCCTCCGTCTGTCACTGTGCAGAAGCAAATTGAGTCTGAGCAAGGCTGAAGCCTCCACGACCAGCGGACGCCAGAGGACAGTGTATAAAAGGGCCCCTCTGCGTCCCATGGTTTTCTGTGTCTGCGACTAAGGCCCTTTGCCAACGGCGACTGGGCTGCCGTCACGCTGGTCCCTGTGTGTGCATTTGGTCATTTTGCATTTTTTTTTTTCTTGAAAAGGGGAAGAGAAATAGAAGAGCAGATGGAATCACATCTAACAGCCTTTCGAGGCCGGTGCAGTCAGTATCTTCTCTCCCTTCTCTTCGGGCTGGAAGAAATTTCCAGCCAGGCTAGAATTATGAGACCGTGTCACAGCAAGCTGCCCAGTGTCACCTCTTGGCCGGTGACTTGGCTGTCGTGCGCTCCGCACACGGACGCCATTTTCGCCTAAAGTGGCTTTCGATTCAGTTTGAAAAATCATTTACAGGCCGGGCGCGGTGGCTCACGCCTGTCATCCCAGCGCTCTGGGAGGCCGAGGCGGGAGGATCGCTTGAGGTCAGGAGTTCGAGACCAGCCTGAGCAAGAAAGAGCGAGACCCCCGTCTCTACTATAAATAGAAAGAAATTAATTGGCCAACTAAAAAATATATATAGAAAAAATTAGCCAGGCGCGGTGGCGCATGCCTGTAGTCCCAGCTACTCAGGAGGAGGCTGAGGCAGGAGGATCGCTTGAGCCCAGGAGTTGGAGGCTGCTGTGAGCGAGGCTGACACCACGGGACTCACTCTAGCCCGGGCAGCAGAGTGAGACTCTGTCTCAAAAAAAAAAAAAAGACATAATTCTAGTCGTGTAAGTCCACAATCCAATGTGTGAAGGGGGAAAGTCGAAATAAAAGCAAGCGGATGCGCTGCCCACCGCAGCGTGTCTCTGTGCACTCCCAGCCACGGCAACTATGGCGCCAGCGGCTTAAGGAGCAAATCACGTGTCCTGGCGTGATGCTGTGCGGGCACAAGACCCTTGCACACAGGAAGTCGATCTGAGCTCCTGCCTCTGTAGCCCACGCTGACACACACAGACACACACACACACAGAGACACACAGACACACACACACACACAGACACACACAGACACACACACAGAGACACTCAGACACACACACACAGACACACACACACAGAGACACACATACATACACACAGAGACACACACACATACACACAGAGACACACACACAGACACACACACATACACACAGAGACACACACACAGACACACACACAGACACACAGAGACACACACACATACACACACATACACACACACAGACACACACACAGACACACACAGACACACACACATAGACACACACACAAACACATACACGCAAACACACACAGACACACACACAAACACATACAC
>VSMD01100247.1:0-63976 GCA_008750895.1 Mirza zaza | reverse complement strand
GTCTCCACGCGGGCTCTTACCCCTGGGCTCATGCTGAAGGAGTCCGCGCCGATTACACGCACATGTCTCCTTGTGAAGATGTTCTTTTTCTTGCCTCTAAATGTGAAGAAAGGGTGTAGACACAGAGTTTAGGGGGGAAAAAAAGAAAACAAAACGGCTACTATTCTTAAGTAAATAAAAATAAATTTATAAATTAGAATTTTACAATACATTGCTGACAGCTCTCTCATCCTGTTCCCAAGTCTCCGTGATCATCAGGGGGAACTTATGGGTTTAGGTAGTTTCAGATGAGTCAATAAACGGGCAACTTATTCTTCTTTCCTACATAGCGTACCTCCACTAATATACATAAGAAGTGGCTCACGCCTGTAATCCTAGCACTTTGGGAGGCTGAGGCAGGAGGATCACTTGAGCCCAGGAGTTTGAGGTGGCAGTGAGCTATGATGATACCACGGCACTCCAGCCTGGGTGACAGAGTGAGACTCTGCCTAAATAAATAAATTAATTAATAAATAAATAAATAAAGGATAAGTGAGGATGCTAGAACTAATCATTTTATCAGAAATGGTCTCTAGAACCATTTATTCTCACCTATATAATTCATATATTTATATACATATATATATAAACATATATATACACACACAATTAATTAGATAATGCTATGTAACATTATTTTGGGAAATGGGAAAGTAATAGTTAAAATCACAGGACAAATTAGAATAAAATACATTTGAAATAGTGTCACTACAAAAAGCAGGAATGTTTATCCTAGACAAAATATATATATATATCTATATACACACATACACACACATATGTGTGTGTGTGTGCATGTGTATATGTATATATATATAGAGAGAGATCACATTAAATTAACTTTGGCAGTTGAAGTAGTGCTTTAAATTCTCAGAATTCCTTGGAAGCAAGATTTCTAGTAAGTTTCTTTCTGAGGTATAAATAACTTGTATCTTAGATATAGTCTATGGAGACAAGAGAGAAGAACTCCTATTTAGGTACTGAGTTATTTGGGTAAACAGCAAGAACTCATTTAGTGCCTACTAAAGAACTATTAAAGAACAGTGTAATCTGCCTCGGACTTCTTCAGTTGAGACCAGAAGTAAGAGCTTGCATCGAAACAGAGACGGGGAGCTCGTGCACGAAGGCACATGGAAGCTTCTGAAGGTCCGTGACTGTGATTCGGTTTCTCTGCACACGTGGAAATGGGAATGGGAATAAATACCAGTTTATTGTATCGTATCGTAGTTATTGTATTTTGTAATGACTGTGCTACAAGCAGAACAAATCCAGGGTGTTGTGGTAAACGGAGCTTGTGCTCCAAATCCCCATTTATACCCAGATTGTGGACATACTGTGGGTTATGCTGTTGCTTTTTAATAATCTTTTTAGACTTTTAGAACATACAGGGTGGAAACTTCCAGAACAGTGGCATGAGGAGGACCATGTACCTTCTTCCCAGCAGAACAATTGCAATTGGTGAAATTTATTTCTTTTAAAAAACTTAATCACTAGAAGTTTTCCTCAGGGCATACAGCAAATAGAAAAAAAACATTTATTAAAGAAACTCTACTAAATCTCAGCAAGAACAGCCAGAGCCTGCCTTTGAGCTACAGCCCGGCTCAGCATGAGAAACTTGACTTCCGGACCACAGGACACACTGCCCCTTCAGCTGCCAGGCCTGGGCTGCTGCATCTCTTAGCAAGTCCTAAATTACACGAAACAAAAACTGGCAGCATTGGAGAGAGAAATGGAAAATCCAACAATAGCAGTTGGAGACTTCAACACCCCATATTCGATAATGGGTAGAATAACCAGGCAGATCTGCAAGAAAACTGAAGACCTGAACAGCACTGTGAAACAACTAGACTTACTGACACACCTACAGAACACTCCACCAGCAGAATATATCTTCTCCTCCAGTGCACACAGAACATTCTCCAGGGTAAACTATATACCAGACCATTAAACAGTCCTCAAAAAAATTAGAAGGATTGAAATCATGCAAACTATGTTCTCTGACCACAATGGGATGAAATTAGACATGAATGGAAGGAATGTGGGAAATCCATAAATACGTGAAAATTAAGCACACTCTTTGAGGCGATGAAAGTGTTTAAACACTGATCATGGTGATTATTGTACAACTCTGTAAATATAATAAAAACCATTGAATTTTATACTTTAAGGGTATGAATTTTATAGCATGTGAATTATATCTCAATAAAGCTGATTATTAAAAAAGAGCACACACTTCAACACACACACACACACATACTGCATGCCTGCAGCAATTTAAGTAAATACAGGGAAGAGAAACTTTATAAAATAAAAAATTGGAAAAATTGATTGACTTCAAAATAGTTGTCTACTTAGTAAGCTTCTTGCTGTATTCAAATGATTCTGTTCACCCAACATTCCGTAACATTTCTCTGCCCAGTGTGTGTGCCCCGCATGTTCCAAGGCCTTTTGTTAAGATTAAGGCAAACTTAAATAAGATTCATTCTCAGCTGAGTTCATTTTCTTTATCCCTTTCAATGACCTAATCCAATAGCCGGATAATAAAAGAGCCTCTAGACACATCTGTGATTCAGTTGAGGCACCCCTAATAACTTGGAAAGAATGAAGAAACTGTTTTTCGGTTGCATAAGGTAAGACTTTCTCTACATCTAAGAAGCCCTGAAGTCGGTGATCCTGTTACTATTTAGTTATGGCAATAATAGCACAGCCAATTAAAGCACCATCTTTGCATTTTTTTTCTCATCAGTGTTTTTAAGATTATTACAAAACTTAAGCAGAAATGTATGCACAAAAATATCTAAATAGCAATGTCTCACCTCTCACAAAAAAAGACAATATGTACCAGGCTGTTTGTATTTAAAATCCTTTAAAATACTAGTCACAACAGAGGGAAGGCATATAACCATCACAATGCAGCAGCTGCCACTCACTAAACGCTTTCTGCCGGCCCAGCATTAGCCTCAGAACTGTCCATACATTATCTCGCTTCATCCTAGGGCGACTTTACGAAGTACGTGTGACTAGTATCCCTCCTTTCCAGATGGAGGCTCGAAAGTTCGTGGAAGCTAAAGTAACTCTCCCAGGATGCTAATCCACCCAGCTGCGTGCTGACTAACCCCAGCTCGGGGAATAACTCTACGATCACCAGTTTATCTACTGCTCCTTGACCATGCACTTGCTATAAACCTTGTCCTTAGGTAAAAACAACCTTAATGTTAGCATAGATGCGTCATTTCCCCTAAACCCAGCCCTTAAGCAAATTCCTCCGCATTCCCTCCCCGTCTGGGTGAGTGCGTGGAGACCCGCCTGTGTTACAGCAGCCCAGGCCACGCTGCTGTCCGTCAGTCCTGCAGTAAAACGTCCTGTGCTGACAAACTGGATTTGCCTGCCTCGTTCTTTGGTTTCCCAGCTCCTTCTGCATTCGGGGGTCGCTTTGCATACACAGCCCCTTCACAAAACACAGTCAGAGAGGTAAAATAATTTGTCCAAAGCCAGTACTTTGGCCAAGATCAAAATTAGGTCTCTCGGCAGGGCAGGCAGCTCATATTAATACAGCTGCACCAGCTATTAAAATATTGAAATAGTTTTGCACCGGCTGGTAAATAGCCACTTCTCGGCCCTCCCAGAGCTCTGTCCCCTTCCCACTGCCCCAGCCACCCTGGCACCCTGCCAAGGCCCTCCCACCTTCCCCCAATGCAGAACCAACAGTGCAGACCTTGCCCATCTCTGCACCCTGACTGGCCGTGCCCATGTCCCTGCCTTGCTGGTCGTTAAATATTTTAATGTCACTTACACCTGAGTGCCTGCAAATCCATGCTCCTGTACGCACTGTCCCCAGAGATGCTAGGAAAATAGAGTTGATGACTGAGTCAACACTGACTGCAGCGCAGATCTATAACCTCTGGGCCTGCTCTTCCTCCCAGGCCCCCAGTGCTAATTGGGGGTTCAACAGGATCCGGGCCCTCCTCACCGCATGGTACGAGCTCAGTGTGCCATTGAGTGCCGTGGGTCCCGTCTCCTGCACGGCACTGGGACCTGCACAAGCCCAGACAAACCCGGAGAAGACATCGGAATGAAGACACCAGAAAAGCAACTTCCCATGCAGTTATCTCCTATCCAGCTGTTTACCAAACTTGCCATTGTCACCAGGTACTTAGAAAGCATCTCACTTATAACTAAGCAATGGAGATCTCACCCAGTTTCTCGAGACAACCAGGAGAAATAGGTTAACTTTGCTCACGTTGTAAGAGCGAGAGCCCCGAGCACTGCACGGGGTGAGCAGCATTCCCAGGCACTCTGGCAAATTAGAACAAGCTCCTCCCGAGCGCACTGCTTAGCTGGGAAATCCCGCCGCCTTTCCGATTTGACCTAAATTAAATTCTTGGAAATCATTTCATACTCTTATTATGAGTATGACTTCAAGTAAGTGAACATATTCACCTCAAATATTTGGGTCCAAGAAATGCTTTGGCTTGAAGGAAACAATCGGGGGTGGGGGAAAGGAATTTTGTTTAGTTTTAGTCATTCTATTGTTTCTCTTACTTTCCTCCTAGTTAAAACATTTAGAGTCACAAAAGAATGAGAAGGAGGATGTACGGTTAGTACCGGCAGAGAACCTAGTTTGAAATGAAGCAAACATAGGCAACTGGGAAGTCTTTCCCAGTTGCCTATGGACACACGCCCAAAATATGTCTCAGAGTCATTACAAGTAAATCGCTTTCCGTGAGTGGCATGACCGAGACTCGCCCGGTTATCTCCAGGCCAGTGCAGAGAATTCCAAGGCTGTACAGTGCAGTGTTTGCTTGAGACGCCAACAAGCGGTGCTGGAGCAGGGGTGGGGGTCCCCCCAGTGGGGGCTGCTGGAGGAGAAATAGAAGGGGTTAAAACCATGATCCCCAACAAGCCCCTCCCCCTGCAATCGCCCCCAGCTCTGCAGCCCTGCAAGGCTCTGCACTGGGGCAGACCCAGCTGCCACAGCTCTCTGTGCAGGGTTCTTTCCATCACACGCCAGGAGCCTCCAGGACGTCCTCCTCTTCTGACCTGGGTGTGAATCCTGCCAAGGCCACTCTTCAGACTACCATTGCAGACTCCACACCACTACACCTCGAAACTGAGGTTCATCCCAGTGTTGGCTCTGAGCGGTGCCTCTTCGCTGCTCCAACTCACCGTCTCACGCCGCCTGTTCCACGCATCCGAGTTCTGCGCCTCCCCTCCTGCAACACGATGGCTTCGGCCACCAGAACCAGAGCCCGCCTGCAATGTCACCACACTACACTGGTTTATTTCGGCAGCATCAACCCAGCGGCCTGTGTAAACGTGCGTGCTAGCTGGCTGGGTACAGGATCTCGGAGTGTGGGCACCTTCTGATTCCACTCAGCGGAGGTGCCAAGGTAGATCAGTTGTCAATCTTCCTCTTTGATCCACAAAAAGCGTTTGAGGACTAATTTAAGCATCAGCGGTAGATAACGTGAATAGAATGCTTTTCAACTTTTGCTATTATGATATTTTTTAAAATTGAATCAGGTGTTTCAACTAAATTCACATCTAAGATTAACTGGCCTGCCCCTTTTCAAATTCTTTAAATCTCTGTTAGAAAAATCTAAGCTCTTTAAACCTTTAAATCAAAACAGTGTTGACTTTTAAATACTTGAAGCTAAAATAAGCTCTGAAGAATTTAGAGAAACCTCTGGCAGCACATAGCTCAGGCTTACTTTTCATTGAATCTTCCAAGTTTTTCATTAAATTATTAGCTTGCTTTTTCTCCAGAGTCTTTGTAAGACATTTCCTGGATAGAAGCCTAAAAAATACCTTAAATTCAGATGTACTGAAGCTTGTACACAAATCTCCAACCAATATGCATACATAAACACACAACGAGTCCATTCTCATGTTTAAATTCTTAGCTGATGATTTTAACAACAACAAAAAAAATGTTACCTTGATTTTACTATACTTACATACATATTTAATATTCTTAAATACATTATATAATTGGTCATACATTCATGTATGGGCAATAAATATCACTTTAATTTTTGCTTCAGGCACCTTGGTCAAAATAAGATTATGAAATAATTTCTAAGAATTTATTGTTTCTTTCCTCAGATTAATCTCCTTAGGATAACTAAATTATTTAATATTATATTTTAATCTTCTTTTATTCTTAGCCATCTGGATTAAAATATTTCTTTCATAACAGAAGTTATTCCATTGCTCTGTTCTCAAAAGCAGGACTGCACCAAGCATCTCTTTGTATCTAAATGCCCAAAACAGCACCTGGTTTAGAGTAGCCATTCAAAAAATAAATCTTTGTAAAGTAAGTAAACAATTTTGAAGGACCGGTCTTTTTGGAGAAAATAAGAAGCTCTTTTGACCACAACTGTACAATAAACTGGCTTCAAATCGTTCTTCCGATGGAAATATGATAAACTACATCTTTTCAAAAAATAAATTATATTGTGTCTATTTGAAATTTACAACATGAAGTTATAGGATACACAGAGATAGTAAGATGCTTACTATAGTGAAGTGGATTAACATAAACTACATCTTTAATAGAAAATATGTAGACATGAAACACATGCCAACTTATCTAGCTTATGCTTCTGGGTGTGCCAATAAATAAGAAAAATATCTGTGCATTTTAGATATATTCTCTCATGCTTTAAAGTTTTCAAACAACAAGCAAAAACCACGAAGTGGAGATGAAGGATCTGGAAGTATGTGAAAGCAGTGAGTTTGCAGAGTTGGTGGATTTGTGCTAGGTGGCAAGGAAGCTACGTTTTCAGTAATGAGGATGTAATTGATCCTCAGGCAACAATAGCATCATGGAAGTGGGGGGTATCTTGACACAATTTGGCTTTTGCATATTACATTTATCCAGCAGTAAGAAAGATGCGTGGCCAGTCGACTTTTCTCCTGGTCTGGGAAAGCCAGACTCTCTCTTTCCACAGCGGGAAGGACAAAGGACTTTGGGGAATGCTGGTTCTGACACCGAAGGCCTCCTTCTGACCCGCCTGGGAGAAGCCGTCCACCCCAGAGGCTGCAGCACGAAAGGGCTGTGCAGGGCCCCCTGGGTTTTGATTGCTGTGGCTGCAAGAGCATTGCAGGATGAGTTTCAAAAGTGCTATTTGTTGTCAATTATGGCATGAAATTGCTGCTGGGCACCAGTGGTCTAATTTATTCATCTGAATGTGTGATTGGTCAATTATTGTCCTCACATTTCTCATCACTGAGCTCAGATCCTATAGGGAGATAAGGAGTTTTCATTTCACTGTTGAGTGATTTCTTTTGGTCGTCCAAGAGAAGAACGGTGTGCTCTGGCAGGGGGGCAGCTGGTCCTCTCAAGGAGACGGCGGAGAGTCCCGGTGGGGACATCAGGGCTCCACACGCCCGGCCTGGCCTCTGCGCTGCATCTCCTTCCTGCACACCTAGAGGAGACGTGGAAGAGTGGAGGTTGTCAGATACCGCCCCCCCAGCCCCGACCCCTAATGCAGCCCTCAGCCTAGGGCCACAGAGCTCCCTTCTGGAACTATCGAAAGAAGCCGTGGATAGAACACCTTGGGCCTTCTGTTAGGGAAAACATTATCTTAATTTTCACTCATTGCTAACTGAACTTGAGCATTTGCCTTGGTTATGAATGTAGACAACCACCAAAGTGAGCAGTCCTGTGCCTTGGTCCCCAAGAGAAATCAATCGTGTTTTCACTCCACAACATAACTGTTGCAAACCTCTTTCATGCTCAGCACTACAACCAGATGTTGTCATTTATTAATAAAGTGCATGTTAGTATAGCAAATATTTATTCTTAACACTTAGATAACCGCATTTCGACATAATGGGTTTTCTTTGTAAGCTTAGCATTTTATGCATCTAGAAACATTATTCTAAAAGGGGTCCATGGCCAAAGAGATCCATCACAAAAAAAGTCAGGAACATCTGTTTCACTCACCTCTGAGCAAGCCGGTGAGGCAGGCCAGGTGGGTCACGATGTGCTATTTTCTTAAAAGCCTAAGGTGACATCGACAGCTGCTCGTGGAAACGTGAGACTATGTGAGACGGTCAAACATGGGCCTGGACGTCTGTGCAGAGCTGGGAGGGACCTGCGGGAGAGGGGAGTATCGTATAACTTCAGTAAATAAACTGATATTTTTCTAGTAGGAATCTCTTCCTCACCTATTTTTTTTTTCATTATAATTGAAGCATTTCAACATAGGCTGTATCTGCTGAAACTGGGAATAACTCCACCTAAAACTTTAAAGTTGTATGTATCAGGGAATGACTCTACTGTTCTCCAGGGGAAAAAACTGAGACTCCGAGACAGTATCCGAGGCTCCAGCCCAGGTCATTGTCCTTCATCCAGCATCACTCATGGGACCATCCTGAATGACTTTCACCTTCATTTATTTACCACTTATTTTGCTAGGTCATTACAGGTACCTCAAGCGTTAATGTAACGTAGTTTCACAACATAATCCCTCAAATTAGAAAGGGAAAAAAATGAAAGTGGTATTTGAAAAGCCACAATTTCATATTCTTTGTCTTTTGGTATATTTCATTTTCCTCTAATTACATTCTCTCACTTACTTAGAGCAAAATAATTCCCTTAACAAACACCTTTTCCTCTAACTACATTTGAATGTAATGAGAATAGAATAAAAAGAGAATTTCTCTTTCCATTTATTCTATTATTATCAAATGCTAATTGAGAAAGGTATAATTTGCATATTTTAAAAGGCTGTCTTAACAGCCTTCTAAATTTTGAATTAGCTAATGATTAACTACTTTTGAATCTAAAAGCTAAATAATATTAGTAGGAAGGAAAAAGCACTTCAACAATTCTGTATTTCACATTGTCAACCAAACAGAGAGATGATAAATGAAAGAACACAAAGATCATGTCAGAAACAGGAGTGATTATAGTGTCACAAAAGAGGGCCTGATGTCCATATGCTCTTTGCTCATGGAAAAATTACACTAATGACCTACATCAGTGATTCGTGTATGATAATTAATCAATGGTTGAATTGCTTGACTTCCAAAAGAGTTTTGTTCCAGTTACATATTGCTATGTGCAAACTATCCCAAAACTTAGAGACTTGAAACAACCACTTTATTTCATGCATAGTTTTGTAGGCTGGGAATTCAGGAAGGGCTCATCTAGGTTGTTCATCTCTGGTCCACATGGCTCCTCATCTGGGGCAGTGGGGCTGCAGGGTCTATTCCTGAGCGGGGCCTACATGCTCCTTGGTGTTTGTCCTTCTCTCTCTCTCTCTCTCTCTCTCTCTCTTTCTCTCTCTCTCTCTCTCTCTCTCACACACACACACACACACACACACACACACACCCCACAGTCTTCCAGAGCCTTTCCACATGCCTTGGGCTCTCACAGCATCATAGCCTCAGGACAACCAGATTCCTTACGCAGTGGCCGAGAGCTCCACAAACTCCAAGGTCAAGTGTTCACTTAAGGCCTGAGCTCAGAAACTGGCCTGGCCTCCCCTGTGCCTTTTACTTATGGGCAAAGTGACCACAGAGCCCACCCATATTTGAGAGGATGTAGAGGCTCTCATGTCTCAAGGAGTGGGCAGTCAAAGATCTTGTGGCCATATTTAATTCACCACAAATCCTTAAGGCAGGGGTTCTCAGCCAACGCAAATTTGTCCCTGAGGGGACAGATGGTGGTATTTGGAGACATTTCTGGTTATCACAATTGGTTGTGGGGAGGGGGGGCAGACGCTACTCACCCCTAGTGAACAGACTCCACAAATGCCATTTAACATTCTACAATTCACAGGACAGACCCCAACAAATAAGAATTAAGGATGATCTGGCCCAAAATGTCAATGGTGACAAGGTTGAGAAACCCTGCTATAAGGTGTTTCTTTATAGCAATAGTAAGGATTTATGAAACATCTCTCTCTCTCTCAAAATACGCCTTGGAACTACAGGGTGGGTTCCAGAACAAAGATGGAATCCATAAGGGAGGCAGCATTATGTACTGACTTTAATTCAACAACAAGAATGTTGGGTCCCTGGTGCATGCTGAGTGCAGTTGGGAAACCCATGGTCAACAGGAGCAGGATGCTGAGCTCGGGAAAGGCAGAGTCCAGTGGGGAGGGGGTTGGGGAGAGCAGCAGGACAGGTGTGTAAGTCACGGCCTGTAACACAAAGAGGGAGAAAGAGAAATACCTGACGGAATGTAAGCACAATCAGGTGCAAAGTTCTTGAATTCAAGAACTTTGCCTTATTTTCTACTTTATTTCCAATATCTAGATCCATCTCGGATACATCACAGTTGCTTAAGAAACATTTGTTGAATGAACGAATGGAACTGAGGTGCTATATAAGGAGCAATATTTGAGAACATGCCCGGAAGGGCTCCTTGCTGGAAAGGACAGAGGCCAAGTGTGCCTGGTGTCATCCAGCCCAGGACAGCTTTGAAGGTGACACCTCTCCCAAGCAAAGAAACATTGACTCCTCCAACCCAGCGTCCCTCAAAGGCAGAACCAAAACAGTGCAGGGCCTGGTGGGGGGGAGAGGTACAAACAGACGTGGGGCTCTCACCAGGAAGCTGGGAGCCAAGGTCAGGACCACTGCTTTGAGGATTTTTATAGCTTCTCTTTGTCTCTCATCTGTATGTTGTATTTCCGTGGCTATTTCTCCACAGTGGTAAGAAGTTTAACTTGGATTAAAAAAAAAAAATAGCAAGGAAGATCTGAAAAAACTGCCTCTTAAATAGCACAAACGATGAGGTAGAGAGAAAGAAAAAAGAAGAAACAACTTCACAGAAGTATCCAGATTGGCAGTATCCAAATCGGGGGTGAGGAGGAGGAAAAAACAGCTTCCGCTCAGGAGGGAAGCTGGGGCCCTGAGGTCTCACAACTCAAAGGGGCGAAGGGGCCCAGGTGGAGCCACTTGCCCTCGAGAAAGGAGCTGCCAAGTTGGTTGGAAGGACACGCACCTGTCTCCTGGAAAAGGTATAAACCAGGGGTCCTCAAACTTTTTAAACAGGGGGCCAGTTCACTGTCCCTCAGACCATTGGAGGGCCGGACTATAGTTAAAAGAAACTATGAACAAATTCCTATACACACTCCACGTATCTTATTTTGAAGTAAAAAAAAACAAACGGGCAAAAACACCCGCATGTGGCCCGTGGGCCGTAGTTTGAGGATGCCTGTATAAACCATGAACCTATCACAGATGGGGTGACTGAGCCAATGAAGGGAAGCAGCCCAGGTCTTTCAATAAATAGGAAAGAACAGATTTTTCCATAAATCAGGAACCGTTTGGGGGGAAGCTTTGATTCTTACTATGTTAGGTTGATTAAAATTTTTGCCACAAAATTAAAACTATATAATTACTAGAAGAAAATGTAGGTGCATGTTTCCATAACTTTATAGGAAAGTGCTTTTTGTTACTGATTTAAAAGGCAGAACCCATTAAAGAAAAAGACTACAAGCTTGAATCCCTAAAAGTATATCCCAAAAGTATAAAATCCATATTGTTAAAAATCAAAATTTCTACAGCTTGTCAAAGATGTTGAGGCTACCCGATTGGGGAAAATCATCTACAAAAAATATGCTTAATATATTTTTTAAAACTCTTAGAAATAAATAATAACATAGATGGCCATCCTGATAAAAACACAGGTAAAGGACACAAAGAGATAATTGTAAGAGTTTCCAACAAGTATATTTAAAAAGGTTCTTTGCTACTAACAAAAATATACACCAAAACCAATCAAATGCAACAGTTATCTATCAACTTTGCAATAAGTATAAAAAGAAGTATAGAATAAAAGTGATTAAGAGTTTTTTGAAGAGCAATTTAGCCAATAGTTCAACAACACAAAAACATCTGACCCAAAGATTCCACTTCTAAAAGTTTATGCTAAGCAAATTACTGAATAATAGACAAAGAACGTGGACAAATGTGTCTACTGTGACATTCACAATATGAAAAATTATAAGTGACCCAAATGTCACGATTAGCAATTAGTTGAGAGAACTACAAAATTCCGTAATAGCACCTTTATTTATAATGATAGGTGTGTATTTATTGACGTATTGAGTAAGAAAAGCAGACTCTAGAAAAGTATTTCAAATCTGATACAGTTTTGCTTCTGAGTTGACAGTTGCCGAGGGAACCATAAAGTCTGAAATGTACAGAAACTTAATAGTGGTTTTATCTGCTTGGTGGGTGAGATTATGAGGTTTTGTTTTGTTTTTTGTTTTTGTTTTTTACCTCTCTGCATTTTCTGTAATGCACATGATTTATGTAAGTTTTCAAATGCTTAAAAGAAAATAAATAAAAAGATCCTGATTAAAGTGTAAGGTTCCACAGGTGCATCTTATGATTCTAAGCACAGATGTAAAAAGAACATGTGGCCTTCTGCATCCGTGACTTCCTATTACTCCTTTAATAAGCCAAGACCAAGGCTCAGCTATCTGTATCAAGTTCGGTTCCCCGCCACAAGAAGCCTTTATTACAGATGAGTGTTGACATTCATAATTCTTAATATTAACTGAGCTCAAAACACTTTTCTCAACATAAACATGTTTGACAATCTAAGACATTAATCGTTAAGTTATGGACTCAAAGAAATTTCCAGTCACCATTTCCAAGGACATCCTAGGAAGATGGTGTAGCAGTAAGGAGGTTTTTGTATCTTCCCTTCAGAGAGGATCTGGCTGATTCTTTTTTTAATTTGAAAATCTGCTGCAATTGATTTGTCATGGTTGAAGGCATCATCTTGAAAATTCAATGGGGATCATGCTGGCTTCTTTTCCTGTGCAAAGAGCTTAATAAAAACTAAATAAAACTCACAGTAATGTCATCGCATCAGAAAATGATTGTCTTTCTAAGTCTGCAAATCATCCATCTGGGTATTTTTTGGCCTTTATTCCTAATTAGACACATTATTTCTGAACTCATTTATCCACTGCCTCAAAAATTCAAAATCTTCCTTAAATACTTGAAATGAATCATGTATTATATAATTCTCTCCTCTTCCTTTTCAAGGCGACGTTACCTAACTGATAGATGAAGGAGGCTGGGAAATGCCGAGAGCTTTTGCACGGGGCTCACGTGGAGCCTTCTCGACAGCCCAGCTCCTTTCCGCTTCCTGTCTGTTCCATTTGAAAAATGGGAGAAAGGATTTCCACCTCTTCTCTGTCTCGTAAGGATTAATTGGATAATCAGTCAACAGCAGGAATTGAGAATATGGAATACTGCAGAATCAGCTTTCTACACATATGAAATGAGCAGATTGAACTAAAAGAACAATTTTATGTCTCCGGAAGGCTTGAGCCCCTCAGAGAGTTCCTAGCATAGGAGTCGGTGGGTACAGACTCTTGAGTTCCTACCCCTTATCAAAGCTGCTGAGGCTGCCTGGATTAGAAAGACAAAGCTGGGTACCCTCCCAAAAAGACACGTCTGAACTCAAAGCCGTGTCTAAGAGTGGCCATGTCTTAGTGTTAAAATACCATTCCCCTGTTACTCCTGATTGCGTGAGTGCCAGGAACACCAACCGCATTTCTGAAACCTGTGACCACGACAATGGGCCAAACTCAAAGGAACTAAAGGAAAATGGACATGGAAAAAAGCTAACTTCCTGCAACCTGAAGTTAAAATACATAAACTCCACCTAATGCTAACCTGACTCAGCTCTTGCCTTCAAGGAACCTGCAGTTTTATCAAACTTCTGTAGCCACAGCAGGAGAGAGAGAGAGTTCTCAATAGCTTTACCAGCTGAAGGAACACTTCCCACCATTTTCTCTCCAGGTCTACCAAAAAAAGAAAGAAAGAAACAGATTAAAGGTTCTGACTGTCTAAATCGAAGAACTGTATTCCTATATATTCTACCTTTTCCTGCAAGAAGCAATTTTCTGCTAATATACTTTGCCCAGTCGAGTGGAAGAGTAAGCGGATTTAAAACACACTCACACACATTTGGTAGGCACTACACAAAAGAGAAACACAAGCTATCCAGGTTCGAATTTATTTTTTCCTTTTTTCTCTTAAATATTTTCTTAGTGCCTGTGATTTGCCTAACTGCAAATATATGAAAGGGAGGCACACACATGATAGGAAATGTTTAGTTCAAAAAATCCCTGACTTCACTCTATCATTTATTGCATTTGAATAACCAGGAAAACCATCTAAACCATTTGAATTTTAACACATTTTTATGGCCTCTTTATATCCTTCCAAAGTGCATTCATACATATAAAAATATAATGAACTCCCCACCTGATTCAAATTCTTTCACTGCCTAGTTAGAGGTGGAATTTGAGTCAGCAGACCAGCTGGATAGAATAATAGCAGCTGTTGTAAATTCAAATGCATTTTTATAGGAAAAGATACAAACTTCACCCTGGATAGTTTATTGTTCTGTTTACTGCACACCTGGGGACTGAGTTTCATTACCCGCCCACTTTGGTCAGGAACAGACTGACATGGCCATGAATCAGTCTGTGTGAAGGAGGCATTCATTTGTATCTTTGTTGGGGAGGTTCAGTTATTTGCAGAATTAGTTCAATCCAAATAATGAGCTAAAACATCAGCTGAAAGGGAGCCATTTCTCAACCAAGTAGTAGGACCAATTCTCCAAACCAGGCATCCTCAAACTACGGCCTGTGGGCCACATGCAGGTGTTTTTGCCCGTTTGTTTTTTTACTGAAAAATAAGATATGTGCAGTGTGCATAGGAATTTGTTCATAGCTTTTTTTAAATTATAGTCTGGCCCTCCAACAGTCTGAGGGACAGTGAACTGGCCCCCCGTTCAAAAAGTTTGAGGACCCCTACTCCAAACCAAGACAGTTGAAAGCGTTCGACTTTTCCCACATCGCCTGGGAAACCACTGTGAGGAAGAGAGCTGGGAGTGTGGGACCCACTAACACTGCCGGAGCTAAATCTAATGCCAAATGGAAAAGGCTGAGTTTGGTTCTAATAATAGAAAGAATATTGAAGAATTCCTAAAAGGGATCACAGTAGCATTTCCTGAAAACACTAGAGCAGTGATTCTTATACTTTCGGAGATTATTTTAAGAATATGTTCAAAGCTCCAGGCCGTCTCTCTAGCTGTTCAAGGACACCCTGAAGGTTTCCACAGACCCCAGGTTAAGCTCCACACGAAAGGAAAACTGCCACTTCTCAGGTGTCTATGAAATCTCTCTTTCTTTTAAGTACTAGCACTGCAGAAACTCTTAATAAAAGTAGCCCTGATGGCCCAGAAATGTATACCTTAAATCGTCAGAATCATCCTTACAATAACCTTGCAGCGGGCGTCCTTACCCAGTTCAGAATTGAGGAAACTGAGGCCAAGAGGGATCGGCTATGTATCTGCCCAGGGACACACAGCCCGTGAATGATGGAAACAATGTTCTGGCCCAGTGCCCCCGGGGGGGGGGGGGTCGTCCTCCTCATCTTGAGGGCAGCAGAAGGTGATGTTCTTACCCTGGCTTACATGATGAAGAAACATGACTTCAATGAACATGGCTAACAAAATAATGGCCCCAGGTACACGGGAGCCTCAGGCCTCTAAGCCCACTGCGGCTGAGACCACGGCCACGTAACCAGCTAGAGGCTCCCAGCTCTCCAAGGACATGGCCAGCCAGGCGGAATGCAACACCAGGCATCACATCCCACACACAGTCAGCGCTTTACAACACGACTTCATACCTGTCCTCAGGCTCTGGGGCATACGTTTAAAGAGAGCGGGAATACAGACAGGTTTTATTGGCATTAATCAAAGTAATGCTTGATTATCGGTTACTTTGAACAAATAACCAAGTCCATTGTTCAAATTTATGCACACATCCTCTGTCATGGTCCAGAAATAACTGAAGGCAATTGTCCAACTTTACTAATTCAACCCCTGGAAAGAGTGTTGTTAGTTTTATTTTTATTAACCGGTTTGGCACTCTCTACAGCCTACATTTGTAACACCGTGATGCTTTCTGGTTCAGTGTGTATTGTGTAGGCCTACGCGCTGAAGATAAAACAAGTATGTAAGTAATTTACGGGAGCAAAGAGAAGTTGCCAAGAGGTTGTACTAGTCAGGGAGGAGACAGATGCTCAGGGAGTTGGATGACCGGGATTGCTAATTACAACCTCGGTGCGGGGAGAAGGGGAGATGTAGGGAGACGATGATCAGGCACAGGTGTATATGCGTGTGCCCGCGCGTGGCTGCGTGTGCACGTATGCATGTATGTTTCACTTAGGCTCTTTCGACCTGCAGCGACAAGAGTTTCAGCAGGTCATGGGATTTACTGGGAAATCTGCAGGAGAATACAGAAGTGCCAACGGCATCCTCCTACAGTGCCGCTCGCTGTGCTAGCTGGTCGCTGTGTCCCTGAGAATCTAGCTTGCCAGTCACTATGTCTGTGTGTCACTCCACCTCTCCCCTGGATTGGACCTGCCCCATCCAATGCAGAGCTTCCCCATTCGGCAGGGCTCTCCAACCAGGGCACTCACCAGCCACAGGCCGGCCCGGGCCCGCAGTCACACCGTGGCTGTGGGAACAAGAAGGTGAGGTCGCTATGTAAATGCTAGAGATTCTATAATAAGAACTTGTCCAAGGCCTGCTTCCCCAATGGGGCAATGCCAGTTGGTCTTCTTTGCTGCACAGACATTTAGGAGGAGGAGACCTTAAGGCAGGTTGATTTGTTACAAGGACACTGGGACCAAAACCGGGGCGCCACTAGAATCAAGGCAAACCACACTCTGGTAGCCCTAGTGGCATCTCTGTGGTCTCTGACCACCTGCGATATGACGGCCCATCACAGTTCCTTGTATTCTCCCGTCCAGATCCCAGAGGAGCCAGGCTCCTGGGCTTGCTGGGAAGAGGCCTCCTCACCAGGCCACTTTCAAACCTGCCAGGGACAAATGGACCAGGAGCTGCTGGACTGTGCTGTCAGCGTGGAGCGGCCACACCCGCCCACGGCTGGGCACGACGTTTTCCAGAATCCCCGTCTCTGTGCGGTTCCCGATTAGAGTGGTTTCTCCAAACGCTAACTGTGGAATTACCGTAAGGCCTAGCAATTCAGCGCCAGGTATGTCCCCACAAGAATCTAACGCGGGGACTCAGACAGACACCTGCCTGCCAGCGTCCGCTGCAGCCTCATTCACAAGGGCCTGGCGTGAAACAGCCCGAGCGTCCATCCCCGGGCGAGCGGAGACACAGAACCGCGGCACCCCCGGCGACGGGAGAGCGTCCACTCACGCGGAGCAATGACGTTCTGACATTGACACTGCCCTGTGGACAGCCCGGGAAAGCATGATGCCAAGCGACGGACGCCAGACACAGAAGGCCACGTATCGGATGAGCCCGCTTCCGTAAAATACCTAGCGCAGGAAAATTCCTAGAGACAGAAAGTAGATTAGAACTTACCGGGGAGCAGGAGGAAAGGACACGGGGGTTGTTGCCCCAAGGTCACAGAGTCTGTTTGGGGCAACGAACCGATTCTGGAAACCATGGTGACAGCTGCACAGCACCGTGTGAATGCAATGGATGCCGCTCTGTAGCGCGCACTAGAAATGGCCAAAATGGCGACTTTATGCTACCGTGTTTCCCTGAAAATAAGACAGGGTCTCATATTTATTTTTCCTCAAGAAGACACCCTAGGGCTTATTTTCAGGGGATGTGTTATTTTTTTTAAGTGCAGTACAACAATCTACATTTATTCAAATATGGTTAAGTCGTCGTCTTCTGGAACATCATCATAGCTCTACAAACCCCGAATCCCATCCGGAATTTCTTGTGACTCTATTTCCTTTAGAACCATTGGCCCCGATCTCTCCTGTCGAGCACTAGAGCTGTCACGGGGCAGATGAGAAGGGCTGCTCGTCTTCTTTCCCGCTCCGCGTTGACATGCATGGGTTGTGCAGATGCGCTGCGTAGCCACGCCCGTCACTAGGGCTGATTTTCGGGGCAGGGCTTCTATAGCGCACGTGCTTGGAAATCCTGCTAGGGCTTATGTTATGGGTAGGTCTTATTTTCGAGGAAACACGGTATATACGTTTCACCACAATAAAAAAAGAGAGAGAGAGAGCAACACGGGCATGAGACAGAGGCAGGAACAGCGGTCACTCTGGGGACACGGTGGCCGAGACACACAGAGGCAGACATCCGTGGGGCGTCCTCATGCTCCCACCTTCGTGCCCTGCTGACCGACAGCGTCCCTGTGTGGCCATGTGACTGAGGGGCCTCGGCTGCTGCGTCCCCCCAGGGGCAGCAGGAGCTTCCACAAACCTTGCCGTGAGCCCTGCCCCTCCATGTGGCTCCACCCGCCAGCCAAGCTGCGCCACCTTTTGGGGTTTCCCACCAGCCCTGGCCTGTCTCCATGCACCAGGGCAAGGTGGGTGAGTGACCCCGGCCCTCCCCGGCCGGGCAAGCTCTCGTGTGTATGGTTAGCTCTGTACTCCCACAACACTGGGAGGGGCTGGGACACTCTTTCCTGGCTGGTCGAAGGACCCCACTTCTGGCCCCCTGGAAAGCCATCCTCCCTGACCTGGGAGCTGTGCGTGGGCCACACCCACCACCATGCAAATAGCACTTTACAGCTCAGGAAGCGCTGTCCCCATGCATGTATCTCCCTGCACCACTGACAGGGGCTGCGTTGTTACTTTGAGAAGAAATGGAGCCTCAGAGAGGCTAAGAGGCCTCCAAGGGAAGTGAGTTGCTGAGCAGTGACGTCAGGGCGGGGCCTGCCTCAGTTTCCCCGGGGCCACCAGCACTCATTTCTCTCGTGACACAGGGCTCAGCAGTGAAGGTCTCGGATGTGTGGTTCCTGTTTGCTCACACCCAGCCTGGCCGGCTCAGGCTTCCTCGGCATTCAAAGCCCCAAGCCCCACCAAGGAAGCCTGCAGAGCCAAGGCCTGTCTCGCAAGTCGCTGTTATTGAGCTCATTAGTGTCACCCTATTTGTCTTTTGCTGTGCGTATCGATCTTCAGATTCACCCATCGCAGAGCGTCCGGGCACGCGCCCAAGGCAGACGCACACTTAATTAAACTCTGAGCGTCCCCACCCTCGAGCTCGCACACGCCTGTCCCTGTATAATAAATCAGGCAAATGTCAGGACAGCCGGCTGGCCCTGGAACCGAGCGCGGGGAAAGTGATGAAGCTCCAGTAGGTCCCACCAGATTTGCAAGTCTGCGGTGTAGGCACGCTCTCACGGACCCTCGGCATTCTGGCACCACCACGACAAGCTGGGCCCCACCACCGATGGCCAAGACTAGTTCACCGGGTTCTCAGGAGTGGGGGCCCTCCTTGCAAGGCACAGCTGTTCCGCTTTGGTTAGAGGGGCCGGTATATCGACCACAGTGCCACGGTGCCCTTGGTACAACGGTCGCTGTTTAAACTGGGGCCACCGTGCCAGGCTGGCATGGAGCTGGTGCTCTATCCTGCTCCATGTCCTCCAAAGGACCGGGTGCAGCCCAGCGCCCTGGGGGCTGCAGCATGGACACTTGTGGACATGGGGACAGAAGGCCCCTCTTCCCACCACGGAGCTAATGTGGGGATCAACCCACCTCTTCCAAGCGGGTAGATCTTAGTCTAAAACTTCTGGCTGGAATAGTCGCTCTCAGCTGGGAGTCTCTCCACTCCCCACCCCAGGGGACATTTGGCAATGTCTGGAGATAATTCGGTTGTCACAACTGAAGGGATGCCACTGGCACAGAGTGGGAAGAGGCCTGGGATGCTGCTACACATCCTGCAGTGGCCAGGACAGCCCCACACCAGGGAAGGTTCTCCCACCTCAAATGTCAACGGAGCCAGTCGAGAAACCCTGGACTGAAAGCTTCTGCCTCACACTTACTGTTCTAAAGACTTTTAAAGGGTTAAAACAATTACAATTGACTACATTGCAAGTGGATTTTTCCCACTTCTACCTTCAAGCCTATCTGCCTGTCTGCAGAGACTCAATCTCCAGTACATACACGATGTTAAACCTGTGTTTATCACACAGCCCCTCTAATTGACATCAGGTTTTTAAGTCTTCTCTTGTTTGAACACTGGGGATCTATTTGCCGCAGGCTGAGCGTCCCTCATCTGAAATGCTTGGGACCAGAAGTGTTTCAAATTTCAGATTTTTTTTTCTGATTTTGGAATATTTGCATTATACTTAGCCTCTCCAACCTGAAAATCTGAAATCCGCAATGCTCCAGTGAGTGTTTGAGTGTCACGTTGGGGCTCAAAAAGTTTCAGACCTTCAAGCATTTCAGATTTCCGGGTGAGGCTGCTCAGCCGTGTTTGTGCAGAGGGGCAGTCCCGGGGGGCACACGGGAGACAGAACATGCGTTTTTGCCCAGCCCCGGCAGACCCAGGCCCCCGTGTTTAGGAGCGTGGAAGCACAATTTTAAAATGACGCGCTGTGAGGGTGTCTGTGCTCACACGGTGTAGACACCAAGTGCGGTCAGTGAGCAGAGATCACCATGGGCTAAAGTGGCTGCAGGAGACTTCTTAGTGAGGTCGGACCAATCTGGACCTCCAAGGAAAGGCCAGGGTGGGAGCAGCTGGGAGGGAGACTGACTGGGCCTTGATTGCAGGCTCTGCTCAGCAAACCAAAGTCGGAGCCCAGAGCAGGGAAAGAGCAGAGAGTGGGACGGGTGTCAGGGGACAGGGAGCTAAGTCTGGACAGTTAGTCCAGATCACGGCCAGATCACGGCTTGCTGCGAACACCACACGTAGGCTACTACAGAAGCTTTTCAAGCAATGGATTTGTAGAATGAAAGAACCATTTTCATAAACCCAATCTGACACCGGGAACAAGAGGCACTAGCAGCCATGGGGACAGCTGGGAGACCGCGCAGGAACTGAGGAGCAGTGAAAAGGGCCTGGATTGGGTGAGATCTGAGCCTGATGGTGCATAAGTAGCTGCTCTCATCGCTATTATTAAGAAATTAGAGGTCACAAAAGTGAAAAGGGGGAATAGTGAAGGGTGGTGACAAGTTCTTTGGGGAGGAAGGGCAGAGAATGTTGTCGCCGTATTTTTGAACTTTTAGTCATTCCTCAACCCTGTAAAACCTGCTTCTCCTTCCACCACCTTGTTGACACTGAACATAGAAGTCACAGTGACATCCTAATTGGCCAAACCAGCTGCTTAGATTTCAACCACTATTCTGCTTGTTTAATCTCCTTTTTAGCTACTTGATCTTTTTATGTTTTTAGTGCATATCCAATGTGCATTATTTGTAATCTGATCATTTTAATGAAAATGTTTTAAGCACGCTCGGGATGGTGCTATGCACAAAGGGTGCGATGAACCTGATTCCCTTTCTCAGTGAGTGCACAGTCTGGTGGGGACAGCCCGTGCACGAGCAGGTGTGCACACGCGCCTCAGACACTCCTTACAGCTGAGTGCTGTAAGGAGAAGGAAGAGCTCCGTGGGTTCATCGGATGGGCACCTCTCTTGCCTCAAGACAATGAGTAAAACTCCCTGAAGAAATGACGTTCCCGTGGGGACTTGTAGACTGTGTAGGAGTTTATTAGAATGGGGGGGGGGGGGTAGGCATGCCAAGGAAGCCAAGCACAGAGACGCCAGCCTGGGCAGGAACTGAGACAGCAGGTCTGGCTCTGTCCTCAGGGATGGGCCGGACAGGGGTGCTGGGAGCAGAGTAGGAGAGGGACTGCCTGGTGGTACCTCTTCCCTCCAGGAAGGACTCTGAACTGTCTCAAGGTCAGAAAGAGCCACCGAGGTTGGCAAGCAGGAGAGACACATATCCAATTTTTAAACAGTTTTTAAACAATTCCTGAAGGTGCTTGTGGACCCCTGCCCAGCAGTGGGGGACAGTGGATGGAGCGAGACAGCTGGAAGCTGCTGCAGGGTCACCCTCGAGTCAGGTGGTGACAACAGGAGGCCTGGGAGGCATATTCGCAGGTGCAGGGAGAGCCGCCCATGAGTGACTAGATGAGACTTCCCTGCAGGTGTCTGGCAGGAACACCGAGGAGCCCAGAGGAAGCTTCCTGAGAGGGAGAGAAGATGAAGAGCTTGATGTGACATGTGACATCTCAGCTTCCTGCAATGCACCGGGTGGGCATGCTGTCAATGCTGTGAAATATAGGTGTCGAGCGTGCATGGGGACGCAGTCTGGGACAGGAGACACACACATGCTTTCTGCAGAGCTGCCTCCTCCTCCTCCTCTTCTCTGAACGCCCCTCCCCGGCTGTCTCCCACAGCTGTGACAGCCCCGAGGGTCCCCATCCCAATGACCTCTCCTCTGGGGTAACCTTGCCCCCACCTGGGCCTCCAGTCCTCCCTCAACGCCAGCTCTGTCTGCACCCTTAGGTGACACCTTGCAAACTCCTACCTGCCGTCTCCGCTGTGGTGCCTTGCAGGTACCTTTAGCTTAAGAAACCCAAATCTGAGCTTCTTTTCTTTCCTGAAAAAGAAAGAAAAAGAAGAGGGCTTCCTCCCGTTTCCCACCTCATGGCACTACCAGGTGCCCGGCCCCCAAATGCAGGATGTGCCCCCTTCGCAGGTGAAGCCCAGTCATTTTTTTTCTTTTTTTTTTGGAGACAGAGTCTCTCTTTGTTGCCCAGGCTAGAATGAGTGCCGTGGCATCAGCCTAGCTCACAGCAACCTCAGACTCCTGGGCTCAAGCGATCCTCCTGCCTCAGCCTCCCAAGTAGCTGGGACTACAGGCATGCACCACCATGCCCAGCTAATTTTTTCTATATATATTAGTTGGCCAATGAATTTCTTTCTATTTATAGTAGAGACGCGGTCTCACTCTTGCTCAGGCTGGTTTCGAACTCCTGACCTTGAGCAATCCGCCCACCTCGGCCTCCCAGAGTGCTAGGATTACAGGTGTGAGCCACCTCGCCCAGCCAAGCCCAGTCATTTTTGAAGACAGGTAGATTCCCCCTCAGAACCAGGCGTCTCCATCCGCCCTCCCCCCAGCCACAGCCCACGCCCCGCTCACAGCGGCCTCCGCCCCCAGCGCATCCTCCACATCAAACTAGAGCTAGTATTTTAGGGAGCAGGTGGACCGCACCAACTCCTCTGTGCCCCACCAGCCCCTCTGTGCCCCACCAGCCCCTCTGTCCAAGGACATGCACCTGGGCTTGGTGCCAGCCCCTCGCTGCCTAGCCCACCCTGCACGACTGTCTCCCCACTGCTTCCAGCCTTCCCCCGACACACGCTGACTCACACACAACTGCCACCCTCTGCACCTGCTGCGCCCACCGCCCAAACACCCCTCCACCTAAAACCCTGCTCTGTTCAGATGCCACACCTCCGGATAGCCTCCCTGCCTCTGCCATGTGAGCTGGTGTCCTGCAACGTATCTGTTCGGTTGTCCATATTCACAAAAGTCCCCGACCCCTTCTCTGGATCCTTTGAGTCTTTGAATGCCGAGGACAAAAGCGGCCAAGGGTTGAGCTGCAGGTCAGCTCACCTGTTCTGAATCCCAGGGCCGCCTGAGAAGCATCTAACCCCTCCGCCTTGGGCATCCCTGGGGGCCAGGCTGGGCTCTGACAGGAGCTTGAAGTTCCCCAGGTGATGACCATGTGCCGCCCGAGCCCAGGGCCAGAGTGAGAAGCAGGGATACCCAGGGATTTGTACCCTGAAGACGGATTTGGAAAATGTGAGTGAGGGGAAGATGCGGGACGACGCCCCCACACTCTCACGCTCAAGGAGGGGCTCACCCGGCAGCCCAGGTGGCTGGGCGATGCTGAAAGCCAAGTGGCGGGAGACCCTCTTACGAGTCTGATGGGCTGGAATTTGCCTGGATTGCTTAAGCCAGGTGGGGAAACTGGAGACAGGAAGATTCCACTTCACGGGGTGGAAGGGGAATGGGAAAGGTTATCCGACTTCTCCTTGCAGGTGTAATTGCCTTACGCATGCGCCACACCCAGTGCAGAGTCAATGCCGTCCTTCCTGTTTCCGCCCCCAGTCCTCTGCGCACTTTGGAGGCTTCTGAAGTACTTTAGGATGAGTTTGTTACTAGCGGAGTGGAGGGAGATACCAGCCCAAATAGCCACTCCTGTGCAAACCTGCAACAGGTTCCCTTTAGCTGCCTAAACTGCCCGCTCTGTTCCAGGTGTCCTCGTTGTGTCTCTCTGACCCAGGGACTTCCTCCCATGGACTCTGACAAAGCACAGCCCATGAGTAAACACCACGCGTGAGTAAACGCTGGTTCCGCCTGCAGGGGCTGGAAACGGCCCGGGCTCCAGCTCAGGGAAACCTCTGACTCCCGCCCGGCCCACCCACCCGCCGCAGCCTGACCGTCCAGGGAGAAGCCAGCCTCGGGGACATTCGAAAGCCTCACCCATAGGAAACGCGTGCGAGCAGAGGGTGACATTTGGGAAAGAACAAAATAGCACAACATGTAGGAAGTTGTGAGAGAAGGATTATTTAATCCTCTTCCGAAATGCTGGCCGGGCTCCAGGAGCAGTAGGCAGAAGACCAGTTTAGAAAAGTGAAAACTAATCTGAATAATGATGAGCGTGCCTGTGTCAGGAACCGGCCCAGCAAACTCATTTATAGCCTTGTAAGTGGGGGAATAATTGAATCTTCCTGTGAAAATGAACATGCTGCATGAAAAGAGATCAAATTGGATTTCTCTCCCCAAGACATAGAACAGGAACTCATATTTATGCCCCATGCAGTTGGGTAAACAATTACATAATCAAAGGAAAATATCTTTACCTTAAAGCCTTCCCCAAAACATTTAACTTCATTCTGTATGTCAGATTCCATTTAAACTCTTGCCAGGTTGCCTGGTCTGCACCCAGATTTTTTTTATTTTTGGTCCCGAAATAACGTTGCATCTGAAACCAGATTCCAAAACGTACATTCTTTTGTCAAAAGCGAGAATGGAAGTGGCCTCCTTTAACACCGTCCCTCGGGTCATGACACACTGCCAGCCTCGGCCATTCATCCTTAAAGCAAGAAGCCGGTGTACATGCGCCCAGGTGACCTCACCTCCCTCGGGAGCGCCCTCCCGCCCTGCCTGCCTCGTTTGTTCATGGCACGACCCCAGGGAACAGAGTGCACTTGGATCTGGCCTGTGTACTGGAGGACGGCCAAACACTGTTCCCAAGATCAATGAGCGGGGAGGCGGGTTTGCACCTGAAATGCGCCCAGAGCCGCAAGCGCAGGGGGTCCGGGTCCACCTGCCACGCCGCGCTGGCCAGGGCGGGAGGGCCAGCCGGAGCCCGCACGGCCTAGCCGGTTTTCGGCTTTGAGGTAGGCTCACCCTCCCCTCTTTACTGCTTTAGAAGAAAAATATTGTTTAGACCTAAAATAGCTCGCTTGTCTCTGCACCCCCATAATAAACTGGCAAGTGCTATGTAAATAAAATACACAGAAATTATTTGTATACCAGAAAAAATAACTCAAAAGTCATCAAACTGAAAATAAGACAATCGTGGAATGAGGGTTTCCAGCTGTGGGCACTCATCCACGAGTCAGTTTTCCGCGAAGTCTGACTTTGCTCCCGGGGTTAACATCATCCCACTAATACTCCCCACCGCAGGACGCACCCTAGGTGCCTGACACCGGTCACGTCCCACCGCGAGGGAGAAACTGACCCGCTCACTCTGGGGTAAGAGGCCGAGGCACAGAGAGGTTACTTATTTTAGTCTCGATCACACAGCCAGGCAGTCCAAGGCTGGAGCACGTGCACTTACCGGCCACGTGCTGTTGACATCCCTTAGCGCTGCCCGAAGTCAGACACGCACGAAGCAACGTGCAGACCTTGTCGCTCTAGGTCTGCACTGAGTACAACCTCCTCAGTGGACGTTTATCACCCCCGGCTTACAGACCAGGAAAACGTGGCAGTGCTGACTCCAACGCCCAGGCATTTAACCACGTGGGGGGCCAGGGGCGGGCGCCAAGGTGAGCACCTGTGGTACGCGTGTTTTGCGGGGGCCACCCAGCTCAGCCTGCGCGCCAGAGATGGCGGCGGCGGCGGCGGCGGCGGCTCCACGTGAATTGTTGGAAGCTTCCTCCGTTCTCCGACCCGGCGGCTGGTCCCCGGATAAGAGTTACTGCCGCTCTGAAACCCTTCTCAAGAGCCTGAAATTCACTTCCGCTTCAAAATGTGGTCCTTTTACACTTCTTGGGACATTGGCTGTGTATGCACACACGTGTAAACACACGTCGCACACGCATACATGCACACACAGATGCGTGTACGCAAGCAGGGCGCACGCAGCCCGATCATCTGCCCACTTGCGACGTTCCTCTCCTATCTTCCAGTACGAATTGCCCGTTACAGTCAAAGCTGCCTCCTGAGGAGCGCGGATAGAAAGAAAGGCCTTCGGTGCTGCTGGACACCAGGAAGCGTTTGGTAGCCAGGTCTGGGAACCGAAGCTAGGAGCAGCTGATATATATATGTATATTTTTCTCGTAAGAGAAGGATAAAGGTCGGGATTCATGAGAAGACCAAGGCAGAGAGAAGGCCAGGGAGAGGGCGCGGGGCGAAGGGTGCGGCGCTACCTCGCCCGAGGCCCCCAGGCGCTCGGCCAGCCCCGTGACGTGTTGGATGTGCCCTGAGTCTTTCTGGGGGCGGGGGCCACAGGCAGGGTCTGGGGTCTGTCTCGGAGCAGACCTTGAGGAAGGACGCTGAGGGGGTTGGCAGGTCGAGCTTTCGGGTCCCCACAGATGTCCTGGGGGGAGCTCGGGACGGTCAGTCACCGCCGTGGAGTGATGAGCTGGGGGAGGCTCACGGGGGGGGGGGGGGGGGCTCAGAAAGGGGGCTCGGACAGACGGGCGGAGGGGAGCGGGCTCCGAGGCCGAGGCCTTGGGGAGGAGGGAGGCAGAGCAGGACCCGGGCCTCTCCCGCCGTCCCTGAGGCCCCACAGGCCGGGATGGTCCTTCCTCACGGCTGACCCAGCAAGGTGTCCAACGGTTACCTACTAAGTGCATCTCTACGTCAATGAAGGTATCGCCACGCAGGCATTTCAAACCTTGAAGAGAGCCCCAACACCGGCAAATTGCCCGGGTGGTCTTCTGTGAGGCCCACGGAGGGTGTTGGACCCATTCTGATGCAGGACATGCCAGGGCGGGAAGCGAGCCTGTCCCCCTGCAGCCTGCGGGCAGACTCACCCCGGCCCCAGCAGCCCACTCGGGCCCCCTCCACACAGGGGCCTGGCTATCTTGTCACGAGACAAGGCCAGTTTTGCCCACAGATGCCGTGGACCCCTCACTCTGGATGAAAATCCAGATTTACAACCTTCCTGCTTGGCCCCCTGTCTGCCCTTCCACCCCCGCCCCCCGCCCCACGGCCACCCCGCCCCGCGGAACCTCCACTGGACCCCACTGCCTCGCCCGCTGGGGCTCCTCCCTCTATCGTTCTTCTCGCCGTATTTGCCTGCCGAATTCACTTTTCTCCTTCCAGATCCAGACGTTAACTCCGCCGGAAGGATTCCTTCTCCCACATTTTGTCAGAGGTACTCGTTCACTGACCCCTGTCTGCTGCATGGGCGTAATAGTTTGTGAAAACTTCCGTTCCACTCCCTACCTCCAGGGCCTGACGCGTGACTGGAGAGGCAGACAGATGCGTGGATCTTGATGGGGACACACGGACTGATAAGTGTGCCACATTAATATAGAGAGACAGATAGCTGCACACGCCTGCCTCTAGGTAGAAACTAAGCGTCCCTAAACTCTGCGTCTCCAGTGTCAACCACAGCACCTAGTGGAAGGATGCCACTCAGGTTTCAGAGCACAGCCGAATACAGCCGCCCTCCTGAGAAAAGAAAGCATAAGAATCAGGCAAGAAAGTCTGGACGAAGGGTTCTCGTCTTACAAGGGGCAGTTTGGCGCCCTGAGCAAGAACACAGGTTGTGAACGTAGACCAACTGGGTTTATTTTATTTTACTTCGCAGCCTCTATAATGACTGACACTGATTTAGATCCTTCCTCCACATTTGCTAGCTACTGTTCCTCCATGCCTCAGTTTCCCTATCTGAGCCGTGTGGGTTATGACATAATAGCCCCTCCCTCCTGGGGCTGCTGGGAGGACTCCGTGAGCCGACGCGCATGGCGTAGGCAGAGCAGTGCGCACGCCACGCGCACCTCGTCACTGCCTCGCAGCCTCTCTCCTGCCTCCATGTTTTAGTTCTCCTCCCCCCAGCTTTCGCGTTTGCTCACACCGGGCGCTTGCGAACATCAAGGTGGCTCCAACCTTCAAAAGCAAGAAGATAAATGCCAGAGTTTCCTTAGACAAGCAGAGGCCCTGGATGTATTGCCCGCGGAGTCGCTGTCCTGGGAAGCTGAGAAACGGAGAGGAGAGCCGCCTTAACACACGGCACTGCAGAGCTCCACAGGGTGGGTTCCACAGGACCTCGGTCCCTGAAAGCAGCCAGTTTGGGAGCAGGAGTATTCATTCCTTCTAGAAAATGTGTTGAATACATACTCCAGACCACGCAGTGGTTATATACAAAACACCATGCTCCGTACCACAAGTGCATAGTCTGCATTATTTTCCATACTAGAGGATGAGCAGAGTCTACACCATGCTCCACATGAGATCATGAGCACATAGTCTACACCATGCTCCATACCAAAGGACAAGCACATAGCCTACACCATGCTCCATACCAAAAGACAAACATAGAGTCTACACCATGCTCCACGTGAGATCATGAGCACAGAGTCTACACCATGCTCCATACCAAAGGACAAGCACATAGTCTACACCATGCTCCATACCAAAGGACAAGCACATAGTCTACACCATGCTCCATACCAAAGGACAAGCACATAGTCTACACCATGCTCCATACCAAAGGACAAGCACATAGTCTACACCATGCTCCATACCAAAAGACAAGCATAGAGTCTACACCATGCTCCACGTGAGATCATGAGCACAGAGTCTACACCATGCTCCATACCAAGCGATGTCCTAGGTTTGAAGATGCAAAGGTGAAGAAGACGGCACCTCTGTCCTTGCAGAGCTTAGTCAAGAGAAGGAGAAAGACAGTCACATTTGTTTAAATGCCATAAGGAAAGTACTCAGCGCGCTATGGGAATCTAGAACAGAGTGACCTTCCCCAGGCTTGAGGGTCAGAGAAGGTTTCCTGCCGGTGACACACAGGCAGAAACTGGACAGTGGCGAAGGAGTTAGCTGGCGTAAGAAGGGAAAGACTCCCTCCCTGGCATGAGGGTCGGCGCAGGTGCTGACGGTCTGGGAGCCGTGCACAGAGGGTTCAGGGCGGTGGGGTGCGGTGGAGGGTGCAGGCGCAGGGGATGCAGGCTGCGTGGAGGGTTCTCGGCCCTCATCCTAGGAATCACGGGAAATGACCGACAAGTTTTAAGCAAAGCTGTGACCGTTTCCCCTCACAGAATGAAAGAAACGGCAGAGAAAATGGCCTTGGTGGCCCAGTGGGAGAATGAAGACTGCATTGGACAGACCAGATAATTGATGGTGTTACCAAAAACCAAAGGATTTCGGACAGAGCTTATGTTTAGTTTTAAAAACAACCCAATGGAAGAGAAAAATATTGGAGGGCTTCCAGTGGCATTCATCACTCTCTCCGGTACTTCGGATTCGGAGTCCGCGTGCTCTCTGAAGGTCAAGGTGACGTCTGAAGCCCGCGCTCCTGGAGGCCACTCATCACTCCTGACGAGCTGCGCGGCGTCCCATTTAGTGTAACCGCTGGAAGGAGCCATTTTTCTTCTGGAAGCCTCTTGTTTTAGTTATTCCAATCGTATACATCATCTCTTGCTTACTTTGGAGGTTATCTCTGACTACTAGAATGTCATAATCGCTGCTCACAGAATTTGTATTGGTAAGTGCTCCTGGCGCTAAGTCTTTCTTTACGCAGACACATTGCGTTAGCAGTCCCGGGCGTCATCCGCGCTTGCTCCACTCCCTAGCTCCGCTGTGCGCCCTTCTGTGGATTTGAGCCCCTGTTTATCTGCTTTGTCCATTAGCCACCTGGGAGCAGGCTGGAGGGTAGGCACCTGCACAGAAAAAAAAACACCTCCCACAGCATTATGTTTTCCACTTTCCGCCATTTTCTCATTCTCCCTTCATTCATCACTTATTCCGCCTTCAAAATACCCATTTTCGTTGACCCCAGTGGAGAAATGGCTTCATAAACTTTCATCTATTTCCCAAAGCTTCCTCCTACATACCTACTCATGCGCCACCAAGCAAACCTCCTCCACAGACATTTTCAGATCAAATGAATACACACAGCCCTTTTTTTTCTTTTCTTTTTGGGGCCTAGACAGACCACAGATCCCTAAATAGAAGTAAGAAAATATATTCGCTGAAGAACATCAAAACCAAGATACATAACTTACAATGTAAAGCCGGTCACTAAATAGAGAAGTAATTCTGCCATAAACAGAAATGATGACTATCTTTTCCAAATGCAAAGCCCCCTGACAGAGAGGCTATAAAAATCACATTACTATTGTTACATATTCATGTGACTAGAAATGCATCAGTAAAGAGACGTGAAAGAGGCCATATACTCTGTACATATGGAGACCATATGTCTCAAGTTTTCTGGGAAAGAAATATTGTGTCCTGTGTACCCATATGTACCGTCATCCTAGCTGGGCCATGTGTCCCAAATTTTGGCTGAGAAAATATGGCCACTAGAGCTAACATAAACAGTCCCTGCAAAACCCAAGCAATGCAGCCAGTGTGTGACTACAGTTGCTGCAGCCGGGGCTGTGGGGAGAGAAGGAGGCACAGGACGCTGCCCCCGCGTGCAGGGAGGGAGTCCCTCACAATCGTCACCTGACACGGAAGTACAGGCAGTTCATTTTTTAACGCTCTTCAAAGATGGCAGTGCAGGAAAGAAACAATTAGAAGCATTCACAGGCATTTTGCAGAAAAAATGTTTTGTAGCGAGCATTTTCAAATGCATTTATTTGCATGGGAGGACAGTCTCGCCCTGGCATTGTGGAATTGGCAATTAAAGAACAGAAATAGCTAGAGCATTATAAATGACGTGAATGGAGACTTTAAAGGCCGAACGCTGAGCAATCGCAGACACAGGCAGCGTCGGGGCATCCAGGTACGCACGGCGCTCGGATGAGCAATTCCGATGTTCACGCAAGTGGTCGAGAATGACCTTGGCCAAACAGATAAGGATGAGATGGACGTTTTCCTTGCTCTTCTCAAGGGGACAGCCTCGAGCTATCAGCCCATTAATATCAGGGTTATGCTGTAAGTTTATCTGACTAGGATTTATTTGATAGCATGTGTATTTATGTCTCAATTAACCATTTGGTCAAGTACAGATCATGCTTTTCAATATCTTTCTAAGATACTATGGTGAAAGTGCAGCCTCTGGGCCGGGCGTGGTGGCTCACGTCTGTAATCCTAGCTCTCTGGGAGGCCAAGGCGGGCGGATTGCTTGAGGTCAGGAGTTCGAAACCAGCCTGAGCAAGAGTGAGACCCCGTCTCTACTAAAAATAGTAAGAAATTAATTGGCCAACTAATATATAGAGAAAAAAATAGCCGGGCATGGTGGTACATGCCTATAGTCCCAGCTACTCGGGAGGCTGAGGCAGGAGGATCGCTTGAGCCCAGGAGTTTGAGGTTGCTGTGAGCTAGGCTGACGCCATGGAACTCGCTCTAGCCTGGGCAACAAAGTGAGACTCTGTCTCAAAAAAAAAAACAAAAAAAAAAAAGTGCAGCCTCTGGAATCGTATTCACTGCTTTGAGATCCAGCCTCACTAACTGCAAAGTGTCACTTAACCTCTTGAAGCTTCAGCTTCCTCATCTGTAAAATGGAAAGTAATTACAGCCTCCACCTGTGCAGTGAAGAATTTAACCTGGCCCAGAGAGAGGTCTGGTCTTTGCCGTCTTTGCCCCTGGCTCCTGGGAGGTGATCTCTAAGCACTTGGAAAGTCCTGCCTGATAAACAAACACATCTTTGTTTACCTGGGTGTCTCAGGCCACACCAGACAGTCTAACAGTGTGATTCAGGGAAGGGGTTCGGGTCGTCACAGCTCAATCTTGGAGGGGCTGGAGGCTGAGGACGGCCATGCTTAACTGAACGAGTCCCAATAAAAACTCTAGACACCAAGGCTCAGTAGCTCCCCTGGTTGGCAATGCTCTGCGCATACTGTCACACATCAGTGCCCAGAGAAGTTGGTGCTTCTGTGACCCAACTGGGAGGGGGCAACTGCAACTGCAAGATCCATAGTTGGAACGTCCCGAGACTCTGCCCTACACGCCTCTTCCCCTGGCTGATTTTACTCCCCTTGTAACGAATTCTAACCTTGAGTATAGCAGCTTTCAGGGAGCTTGTGATCCCTTCTAGCAAAATATCGAAACTGAGGGTGGTCTTGAGGACCCCAAATCTGCACAACTGGTGACGGAAGTGGGAGTGGTCTTAGACACTATTCTCTGACTTTAGACTGCCCCATTTGTTTGTTGCGAGGATTAAATGAGACAATTCATACAAAGTGCTACCTACACCGCCTGCCACCCATGGAGTGCTTAATAAACGTTGCGTCTGCTGCCGCTGCCGCTGTTAGTGTTGCCCTCGCTAAAATCCTGAACTGCGAAATGCATAGACATCATTAAGGAAAGGTGCCTTATAGGGGCTGGACCCAAACAGCTTGCGGGCTGGCTGTGCTCCTGCAGCAGACAGACCTCGGAGCCCCTTGGGCATCACGCAAAGGGGAGCCTCCATGCACCCACACCCTCTGCCAGCCAGGCCCCACTCTGACCCTCAAACACCCGCATTCCTGTGAGAGCTCCTTTGCAGAAAGCATTCCGTGAGTGAAAATTACTACAAAAACCGCTCTCCTAAGCCATCGCTCTGCAGAATCCCGCCTGGATAAAACCTGCTGGGCTTTTGCACGGCTAGATTTTGTGATCTAGCATTGATGCACATAAGCAAGAAAACCCTGCAAGGAAGAACACATTTAATAAACAACCAGTTATGGTTTATTTTCCATAACCTTAAACTTCTCTGGACAGCAACAAATCCCAGTTTCGCCCGGTGAGTCTGGCTCTCTGGTACAAAGCACCTTGCCGTGGTTTGAATAATGACCCCAAGACAGGGCTGTGGTCTGAATCAACCTGGCCGTTTGGGAAGCCTGTCTGTCCACCTGCAGGGAGTGCAGAGGCACTTTACTGTGAGGGTGAGATCTGCTGAATCCAACCTGGGACCTAACAGACCAACACAAACATCCTAGCAAGTCGTGGATGACGGAGAATTACACACACACACACACACACACAGTGACGCCATAAGACACCGTTTGCCACAGGTGCTCCAGCGTCTTTGCCTTGATGGTGGGTGTCAGAAAACACGAGGTTGGGAAGCATCCATGAATCGCGCTGGGCAGAGAGTTCCTCGCTGCTAAACTCAGGATGTTCTATAAAAATCCCTCTGACCTGAGTTGGCCCAGCCAACCTTTAGACAGGACTCACAGGCGGCTGACCAAGTGGAGCGTGTTATTGCAGGTGACATGGGGAAAACACACGAATGCTGAAGGGAAGGCACAGCTGTCCAGATTTTTAGCTACAGCAAAAGAAATACTACTGATGAAACCTGTGTATGGTCGCACAGGGGGAAATGCTCCACAATTTCAAGACTGGACTTGGAACAGTAGTAGAGAGAAAGACTCGGCGCTCTGTAACAAGAACGCTAGGCACAGGGAGGGAACGTGCAGTAGCCAACTCCACAGTCACCTGTTTGAGAAATGCTCTACGGGGTCCATAATCCTCTTGCAAGACCCTCGTGCATAGGGAGTTCAGCTCCTGTCCCAAACCCCATGGTGACTTTCCAGGCACGACCACAGCCAGTGAGGAGTTTACCTGGACAAGCTCACAGGGGAAGCCGCCCTCCCCACAGCACACCTGGGCACAGGGTGCATGACTGTCTCTGGGGGGCACTGCAGGCGAGGACTCGGGCCCCTCTGGCCAGTCCTGCTCCTGCACGCACGTGCACCCCTCGCCCAGCACCCCCATCCCCTGAATTCTTTATCGGGGTCTTTGACAGAAGCTCCCCCTGTTAGATCCTAGAGGAGACCTAACTAGTTCTGGAGCAGAACTGCTAGTAGGATAATTGGTGATTGTATTGGATCAACCAGATCAGCTGCCCTTTACAGAAAGCAGTGCCAACGGGGACTCTATCTGGTGGGTGCAATTGTCTCTTAATGACACAAAAGAGCCCAGGACGGGGGAGGGGGGACACAGTGTGCTACAAAACTCAGCGCACCTAGACTCTCAGTCCAACGTCCACCAGTCGGCTCCCTGGTATTCGTCCACTGCGCCGGGGGCTACCAGTGTTTTAAGTAGAAGTCGCAGATCTTCCCGTCGAAGAGCAGAAAGTCCGAGTGGGGACACAAAGCACACATATGTGACACAGCGAAATACATGAATAGGAAGAAAACTACCAAGTGCCCAGTGGCTGGTACCGGCACCGGTTCAAGCCCCCGGGAGTCAGGCGTCATGAGCCGGAACACGTGTCCGGAACAGCGTCCTCATGCCTTCAAGTCTGCGGAGAACAGGGCCCCCGAGGACTTGAGACAAGAAGGATTCTGTGCATTTCGCCCTGAAACTCTTTCTGCAGCCTGACATCCGTGTGCTGTGACAGAACACGGCACTGACAGAACCGTTTCTTCCCGTGAAGGTCCAGGTGCCAAGTCCCTGCACCTCGGAAGAGGTGTGAAAGGGAGCTGTTAGAATGACAGCGCAAGAGATTTAGTGGCAACCACATAAAAAGCGAGATAAAAGTTTATTGAGACCATTAAACTTCATGGTGAGCGTGGAAGAGGAAGCGGGAAGGAGACAGAGCGGATAGCAAGGGGCTGTGCAGGGGCGTCCGTGCTCGCCGCAGGCTGAGACCAGGGGGGGGGGGAGGTGACGGGAGCTTCCTCTCCAGTGTGGAGTACAAAGAAACGAGTCATCATTAAAGAATGGCATGGTGTAATGGGGAGCCACAGGTCTTAAAGCAGCCGACGTGCACAATCCACTGGCTTTGTTCTCCGGTGCCTGTTGAGGGCGTGCTGCGGATGAGGCAGGGACGGGAGACGGGCGTTGACGTGGGACAGCCGGTGTGCACGCAAACATGTTTAGCAAAGCAAACTCCTGCTATAATTTTAGTTGAATTGGTAATTCCTCCTAGCGAATAAAATTCCAATGCTGCCACGTTCCTGTTGGTTGCAGATCCAAGAGTGTTCCCCAAAGCACTCTCGAGATTAAGTTAAGGTACCAATGCAAAGACCCCTGGGAAATAAGAGACTGAAATATGCTCAGTCCACAAACCGGGAGTGGTGCTTAGCCCTGGCGTTGAGTCTCCAAACTGCTGAGGAAAGTTAGTAAGTGCATAGACAATGCCTTTCCCTACCTCTTTCCCCAGCAATGTAGGGGTTGTTATTGTAACGATAGCTATAAAGGACTCCAATTCCCCAGAGGAATTTTATATACTCGGTGAAAAAATAAAAACACCCCACATTATCCTTTCTGAGCAGCAGGGAGGTGACTCGAGAGCGCGTGGGGCATGTCTGCTCCAGCCCAGAGCAGGCACTGGGGATGGTCTTGCAGCCTGACAGGGCGGAGAACCCTCATTCAGAGTGGCCCAGTGTGCCTGGGCGTAGACTTCTGAGCAATAATGGCCAAGGGGAGGTGCCCCTACGCCCCAGACAGGTGCCTCCTTCCAAAGGAGAACCACGAGGTGCCGTAGAGTGAGGCTGCGCTGGCCTCGGATCCCAGCTCTGCCTGTCAGCGATCGTCCGACCTCGGGAAGTTTGTCTCAGGTGCCCCTGAAGAACACACACCAAATATCCTCTCTAGCGTTGTTCTGAAGATGAAAGGGGATAATATATTCATTCTTTATTCACTGACCCGTATCTATCGAGTGCCTTTCACGTGACAGGAGCTGCTGTGGACACTGGAGATAGAGCCGGGATCGAGGGCAGAGTTAATTTGGCACCTCTGTTCTGAGGACCCGTCTTCAGGTTAAGGGTCTCCTGCAGGAGGTTGGGGCTGCTCACCCCACTCCCTTCCCCCGCCCCCACCAAGAGGGACCGGGCAGCTGATTGGACGCGTGAACAGGGACGAAGCAGCTGCCCACGGGCTCAGCGCCTGCTCTCTGCGAGCGCTGGGGCAGACTGCTCCCGAGGGACAGGCCTGCCAACAGGAGGGGCATCTTCAGAGCCCTGACGCAGCCGTGGGCCAAGCCACAGTCCCAATTCCACCAGTTCTGTTCAGTGCTGATGTCCTGATCCATCTGCCTGGGAGAAGTGTGCTCGGTTATCACTTTCAAAAACCCACCATAGATTGATTAGTTTTAATTTAGCATCGAGTACATCAATACTTAGGTGCGTATATGGAAGTAAAACTCAATGGAAATCAAGTAGGTGGACCGGGGCAGAGCAGATGGGCAAATTCACACCCAGTGGGTACAATGCACACTCACGGGGTGAAGGGCACACTTATAACTTTAACTCAAACTGTACAAAAGCAAATTATGTAACCAAAATGTGTACACCCCTGTAATATTCTGAAATAAAAAAATAAAATGACCATAGGCAAAGGTACCTGCTCTCATAAAGCTTGCATTCCCGTAGAGTGAGGGAGAAATTAACAAGCAAAGAAATGAAAGGAACATAAATATTTTGGCTGGTGATTTCCTCATAATTTCGTGAGGAAATTAGAACAGGGTCGGAGAGCAGTGGAAACAAAGGCTCACATTTGGGATAAAGTTCCTGACCTAGCACAGGCACTGGGTAGATTGCAGTGCCTTCCCCCACCCAATACCTACAGTGAATGAGGGCAAGGCTTCTTCCACAGACCTTTCTGGATTCTGAAACTTCAGGGTCAGTATTTTGAACCTCAGTTACCATTAGATAGGAGATGTATAGACGTATGTGTCACTCAGATTCTAGTTGATGTATATCTGCATAACAAGTAGTTTCATTCACTCACTCACTCATTCCACAAATATTCACATGTCAGGCACAAGAGATACTGTAGTAAGTGACTTAGACTTAGGGTTGGTGTGTTAGTTTTCCACTGCTGCTATAACAAATTACCACACAGTCCGTGGCTGGAATAACAAACATTTTGTTAGGGTGGGAGCTCATGACATGGGATGAGAAAGAATTCTTGACATAAAGATTAGGATAGAAAGAAGTAAAAGGTTTATTTGTTTTCCCAGGGGCAGGGGTGGGGGCTCCGCACACATGAGAAAGAAGAAGTGCTAGCAGGAAGGATGGGGGCTCCGAGTTTTTATGGGGGTGAGGGGGAAAAGTTACTGTCCCAAACCAGCAGCTGTGAAACAGCTGTGTCTGTTTTTCCCTTTTCCTTTCCTCTTCTCTTGAGTCTGGCTTATCAGAGTCCTTGAATCTGGCCTGGCAGGAACTGGTATCTGGGCTCCTTCTGTCTTCTCAGTTCTTTCCAAGTGCCAGAAAACAAAACTATTAGAGAAGCCACAGGTGTTTAATCTTAAGGACAATGAGTTAATTCCCAGGTGGTCAATCAAACAAAGGATAGTTGTGTGCTGTGGCCTTTCTCTTCAAAGAGGCAATTATTACATATGTTGTGAGTTTTCTCCTTTTTTTCTCTGATAGTTTATTTTTCCCTCTGTTAGATGGTTTATTAGCAAGGCCATCCTATCACATTCATTGCCTTACAGTTCTGTAGGTTAGAAGTCCAACACCAGTCTCGCTGACAAGGTATTGACAAGTCTGTGCTCCTTGCTGGAGGTCCAGGGGAGAGTCCACCACACCCTTGCCATTTCCACCTTCCAGAGGCTGCCTCAATTCCTCACACCTGGCCCTTCCCTGTCTCCAAAGCCAGCCACAGCGGGTCAAGTCCTTCTCACACACATCATGCCAAATTCCTCTCCTGCCCTCCTTTTCCACTTTTTAGAACCTTTGAGATTACATTGGCCCCACCCAGGAAATCCAGGATAGTCTCCCCATTTTGAGACCCTTCACCTAACTTCATATGCAAACTCCTTTTGCCATGTTAAGGAGCACATTCACGAGTTCCAGCAGTTAGAACCTGTACATCCTTGAGGGGATATTATTCTGCCTACTGCACTTGATGTCATGCAACTTCAGGCAAGTGAGGAAACTGCTGCCTGGCCAGTGTCCCTTCAACATGACACCACAAGAAGAACTTTGGACCTTTGTGTAGCTCGGATTCTTATCAGCTGAGGCGAGCATACGACCTATTTCATCTTAGGAACAAAGGGGAGAGCAGGGCTTCTTATTTCCCTGTTACGAGTGAGTGCACGTTTTTGGTAGGAAGAGACAACAGTAAATTAAGATCCAGACCCTGAGCCATTACTCTTTATCTACTTGATTACTTAGCATAAACTGACTTTACACCACACAGGAATTTAACCTCAGGATTCAAATTAACATTCATGAATGAGCATTGCATGGCTAATTCACTACATAAAATATTTACTCCTTGAGGTTGTCTTGCCACTTTAATTGTCATCATGTATAAATTATGTTATTGCAAATTTATTAGTAAATCATTCATAGTTCTCCAGGTTGAGCTAAAGTAATTACCGTCAACCTACTTTGTGGCCCCGAAGTTCAGCACTAGCGTAGTTATTCTGTACAACATTTAACTTTTACAACCAAGGCGGCCCCTGCTGTCTCGTATTTCATGATCAACAAGTAAAGTTCCAACAATGAAAATAATCATTATTTAATCCCAAAATACAGTGTGTAGGATTAACAAAGCATAAAATCTAAATTTTGAATGAATTTCTGAAATCAGAATTGGGGGGGAAATAACCAGATAATCTTAGATAAGGCAAAATGTTAAGACAGCTATCATTCCTACTTGACTAGAAATTCTAGCTGTCTTCTATCCTCATGATATCAAAGCTTGCACTAAACCAGTCACGCCCCTGAGCTAACAATAAGCCAGTCTGCAAGCGTGGTAAAGCCAGGCTCAGAAATCAGAAAGGTCTAGATTGGAAAAGTGCCCCAACCTGGGGAGCTGAGGTAGGGAACACATGCTATACTGGGTTTGTCACCTCCTAACAGTGACAGAGAACTTGACTCAAGTGTCTTCATCTGCAGAACGAAAGGGTTAAGCAGATGCCTGGGAGGCCCCTCGAGCTGTCACTTGGATACTATTGTTCTAAGAGGTTGAGAGAGGGTGTTCTGCAGCCTTGGTCCTTCACAAAGTGCACCTTCTGCTGAGCATGTGCCGCACCAGGTCGCTCTGCCTTTTGCTCTCTAGGGAGAACCAAAGAGTCTGAAACATCCGTGACAAACAGAGCCACTCATGTTCTCATGAATCTGCTGTGTATTTTTGCAGTTAGCCTTCTCTTTTCCCCTTCCTCCCTTGTACGTGAGAGGATTGCAAGTCTGTGTGGATTTACTCATCGCCTCCTTCCTAACTAAGCTATTGGCCTGTGAATCTGTAAGTTCGAATTCTTTTCCTTTTCTCATATGGGAACTTTTCCAGATAGAACTTCTGGTAAATCCCTTCCCGTTTCTCCAAGTCTATTCTTTTTATCATTTACAAATAACTCTACTTCTGGACTATCTCCCTTTTCTAGAGTAACTCTCTAGCACAGGGGTCCTCAAACTTTATAAACAGGGGGCCAGTTCACTGTCCCTCAGACCGTGGGAGGGCCGTTGGAGAGTGCAGCGCACATTCCACACATGTGCACTGTGGGCCCGGGACGAGCCAGCTAAGCACCAGCACGAGCCAGCTGCTGCCTGTCCTAAGCAGGACAGGCAGCAGCGGTAAAAACGCCCAGTGGGATAAATGTCCTAGGAGGGCTGCATGTGGCCCGTGGGCCGTAGTTTGAGGACGCCTGCTCTAGCATCTTCCAGTAATATGTTACTAAGAAATAAATATAATTTCAACCTCTCTGAGAAACCATAGGGTTCACTGGGCATATCACTTGGGAAAACATTGGTGAATGGCTTCTAAATTAGTCAGAATAGGCTGGATTCTGCATTAGTGAAAATTAAGCTCAGTGATTTAACAGAAGTGGATTTTCTCATTCATACGACATTGTGAAACTCCTGGGTATCTCTCCACGTGGCTACTCAGGGATCCAGGCTGCATTTAGCTCAACATGTGGCCACCTGGCTGGCTCCAACAGGAAGAAAAAAAGAACTTAGAAAACTCACACAAGCTCTTAAGTGCCTCAGAATAGAAGTCCCCACGTCACTTCACCTCATGTTTCATTGGCCGGGACTAGTCCCACAGTCCTACCCAGCTGGAAGAGGCATAGGAAGTCCTCTCCCAGCTGCGTCAGAAGAGGAAAGTAGGAGCTTGGTGAGCAGCGGCCGTCTGCTATCTTCCTAGAGAAGATGCTGGTGGCCCTGACAGAGGGGAATCCTGACATCCCTCCAATGCATGACTTCAAAGAGCTTTCCTGTGCGAGCTGTGGCCATCGGAGTGAGCCAAGAAGCCCAGCATCAAGTTGAGAACACAGAGAGACAAGTGCCTCGAGCCTCAGAAGGGCTGCGAGCAGAGGGGGACAGTGAGGTCTAGGGCAAGGTGGGGCCAGTGCACAGTGTCCGAGGACACAGGAAGAGGAGGGAGGAGGAGGCAGGGTGGTCAGACTCCCCACTTCCTCCATCACCCTGCATGTAAGGACATTCAAACTGGGGCATTATAGGTAAGAAGGACATTCAGCTTCTAAATACCATCTAACTTGACACCCATATTACTTTTGGTTACTTTAGCTGTTTAGCAGCCCAGTCTCACAAGTACCAACAAGGAGCGCCTCCCTGCATGTTCCCTATTCCCCAAGGGGCTGGAAAGGAAAGTGCCACACAGACGGTATTTTCAGAAATAGTTCTGCCCTTAACTTTGAAATAGAGCCCTTCCACCAGGTAACATGCCACAGGCACAGGTAAAGGTTTTCATCTCAGGCCACAGCCCATGGCACAATCAGACCAGAGGCTGAGCCGGTCTGATCACAATAGTGGCCTGGGCAGGCTGCACTTCCCACCTCCTACAGATGGCCCGAGTCCGCCCCGGCTAGCTGCCAGTCTGGGTTGGGAAGGTGCCCATATGTAGCACACCTATGTTCTTCTGCACCTCCTGCTATCCGGCCAAAGGATAACCAGGAGCTTCTTAGGACAGCCACCAGCTCACCGAGGACTAGGACAAGGTAGTGGGAGAGGACGTCAAACCAGACACACCACGTGGTACCACCTAACAATGTCAAAAGCTAGTTTGAAGACATTTAGCTTACAGTTATATCCTCGCAAGAAGCAGAAGTGTTATGTATGTTGGGTAGTGTTTTTGACTCAGAGTTTGAATTTTCTCTGGCTCTTTCATTTTCTAGGAATCTTAGATTATTAATTGAGTTTCTTTAGCTCTATAATGAAGGGTTGAACAAAGTATTCTCTAACGCAGGCGTCCTCAAACTACGGCCCTCAGGCCACATGTGGGTGTTTTTGCCCATTTGTTTTTTTACTTCAAAATAAGATATGTGCAGTGTGCATCGGAATTTGTTCATAGTTTTTTTTAAACTATAGTCCGGCCCTCCAACGGTCTGAGGGACAGTGAACTGGCCTCCTGTTTAAAAAGTTGGAGGACCCCTGCTCTAAGGTATCTGTCAATTCTAAAGTTCTGAGTCAATAAATGTTAGTGTGATTTCCAAAAAAAAAAAAAAAAAAACTAGAAGTCCCCAACCTATTCAGGAGTGTAGTAAAATAGGAATTTTCCTATCATACTTATACATTCTTGTTCTAGCATAAGCAGCTGTCTGCACTGCATTGCACTGGTTGGGGTGGGGCGATGGATTGGAGCACCCCTAGGGCAGGGTCTGAGAAGCCATGGTAGGATGGCTGGGGCACTGTTACCCAGCCCACGAGGGTGTCACTGGGCTCATGCATCCACCCTGAGCCAACCAAGTACGGTCACAGTAGCAGCCAGTGTTGTCCATATAATGAAGCAATCGTTTAAAAAGTAGCAAAAAAAAAAATAGTTTTTAATGAATAACTACTAAAAAGTCATTATGTATGTGACAGCTTCTGACGCTTGATGTGCTCAACCTGGATCCACTCAGAAAACTGAGGACCTGGAAGTCCCTTGGGTGCCCTGGCAGGGGATCAAGTGCCACGCAAAGAGCAGGGCCCTGCCCTTGAGGACTTGTGCAGCCCTGATTTTACCAACCAAATAATTTTCTACTTATCAATGAGACGAGACGGCTATAAAAGATTCACATTCATCCACCTTACTAGCTGGTAAAGCTACAAATAGCATGCTTATTAAATTAATTAATTAAAATAACTGGTCTCCATTTGCATCAGGATGCATTAAAATGATAACTAATCTCCATAGTATTATTTGTCAGATTTTGTCCTAAAAAAAGGTCGTATCATCGTTTCTGCCAAGACTCAATCTTTTGCTACCTAAACATCCCTCCCTCTTCTTCTACGTGGACCCGTTTCCCGAGGTCCAGAGCACGTCCCATCTCTTCTCTGCTGCCGTTTCAGACCAGGCCCCCGTGGTCGCTTTCTCTGAAATATGATCGCGTGGGCTTCTTGGCAATTAATTCCCTAGCCACCCTTTCATGTGGTTTTATCTTATCAAGCCTGTCGGAGTGTAAAATTCTCAACAGCAGAAAGTTTCAAAAACATCTTTCCATAGTATCTAACAAAATATCTTACCAAGAATCGTGTTTAAAAAAATAGGTGTTAGTTGATTGAACTAATTAAGAGGAGTTTAGTGCCATTAGCAACTGAATATGATTATTAGTAATGACAGGATGACGCCGGAGAGACGAGTTCAATCTCAGCTCTGCAACCTCCTCGCAGTGTCACCTGGGGCGACTGCTCCACCTCGGCTTTAAAACCTATAAAAGGGAAATATTAATAATGCCTACGGAATGGGTGGTTTTGAAGATTATGTAAATAAAACATTTTTGAAGATGCTCCTGGCTAACTACTACTCAATATTTATTCTCTCCTTCTCTCTTCTTAGCACAAATCTCAGTTTTGTTTAATTTGAGAAGATAGTTAAGATACTCATAGGCTCAGCTCTAGCTGGTGAGGCATCGGCAGAGGTTTGCCAAGTATTTCTGATTTCCAGGAAACAAACACTCCGCCTTTCTTCTTTTCCCCTCCTCCTCCTTCCTTTCATCTTCACCTTTGCCTTCGTTTTCTCCTTTTTCCTGCTGGAAACATGGGTGTGAGGTTGGAGGAAGTGCTTCTATTTCCCGGTGGTGAGAGGAAAGTCCTCAGAAACTCAGCAGACATCATCAAGAGCCTTCCATGGACCAGACATGGTTCTCAGCGTCTCAGGGAACCTAAAAACAAATGCGCTAGTGGCGGGAGGTAACAATAGCCAAATATAATAGGTAGATTATATAGTTTGTTAGATCCTGATCAGTGTTGTGCGGGGGCGGGGAGGGAAAGCAGAAAAAGAAAACCCTGTGCGTTGTGGGGTCAGTAGCAATTACAGGCAGTGTGGTGAGAGTGGGCCCCACCAAGAAGGTGATTTTAGGGCACAGACTCGAAGGAGATGAGGAAGGAACCCATGCCAGTGCCCAAGAGAAGGGCCCAGGCAGCAGGGACAGCCAGTCCCTGAGGTGACCCTAAATGGAGAAAGGCTAGAATTCCCAGGAACATCAAGGAGGCTGGTGTGGCTGGGAAGGTAATGGGGTCAGAGGGGTACAGGGACCATACATTGTGGGGTGTAGGTGACCAGACACACGTCTCCAAATGGTCATGCTACATTTCGAGTGAACTACATAGGGAGGCGTGAGTAGGAAAAAAAAGGCTCTTGTTATATCCAGGCAGAAGCGATGGGTCATTGCGCCAGGGTGGTGGCAGTGGAGAAAATAAGTAACTTGACACTGTATATATTTGGGAGGTAAAGTCAGTAGGAATTCCTGGGAGACTGGATGTGGACAGAGAGAGACAGAAGAACATTAAGAATGGCTCTCCTGCAGCTATGGCCAGGAAGGCTGTGAAGGTAAGACAAGCTGGGGTGGCAGGTTTTGGTGGGAAGGAGCAAGAGCTCCAAGGAGTCGGAAGTGCTGGGAATCAGACGTCTATTAGACCCCAAAGGGCGATGTCCCACATGCAGTCAGGAGCAGCAGGAGGCAGGAACCTGAGCACCCTACACAGGAAAACGACAGTGAGGAGAACATCCAAGAAGGAGGCTGAGCAGGGGACCCTGGGATGGAAGACACTAGAAAGGAAGGCACAGCAGGGGGCTGAGAAGCACCCCGTGCAGCAGTCAGGAGACCGTGTGTGGTGCTGACAACATGCTCCAAGGTGAGGGGTGGACAGCTGAGTCAAATGCCCCCAAGGGCTCGAGTAAGATGGGGCCTGGGGCTTGACCACTGGACTCAGCAATGTGAAGGTCATCGCTGTCCCCAATGGGAACAGTTTTGGTGGAGCCGTGCAGTGCATCAAGGAAGACTGAGGAGCGAAATCGGCAACAGTGAGGACAGACACTCTTCCAAGGAGTTTTGTAGCAAAGGGCAGAAGAAAATGGGTCCGACAGTAGCTGGTGGGAAGTTGAGTCGAGGGACGTTTTGTGGCTGCTTATTGTTTTAAGAATGGAGAAGTGGCATGTCTGTGGGTTGATGGAAAAGATCAAATACAGCAGGAGAAGTGGATAATGCTGGAGAGAGAAGAGACTTTCTGGAGTGATGGCTTTGGGTAAAAAGAGGGAAGGAATCTCGAGGGGGCGGAAAGGATTTAGCCGAGAGCACGATCGGTTCACCTGTGGCCGTGGCCCTCCCGCTTACCTGTGCCGCAGAGTCACTCGTAGGGCTGGGACAAACACAGAGTGCTGGCCCCGCCCCTCCAGAGTTTCTGCTTCCTTAGCTGTGGGGTGGGAGCTGAGCACCTGCATTTCTAACAGGTTTTCAGGTGACAGTGCTGCGGCTGGTCCGGGAACCTGCAGAAGCCCTCAGAGTGGGTACACCTGGAAGCGGAGGTACGCAGAGATCGTTTCCAAAGTTCCCCAGTTTTCTAAGCGAAGTAAGGAACAAAGTCATTAGCTACGAGTGAGTAGGAGGACAAGGTGTCAGAAGTGTGAGGAGAAAGTAGGAGGTGTGAGATAAACCAAAGCCACGTGCTGGAAGTGGTAGCACCTTCTGGCGTCTGAGCCTTCAGTGACGTCACAGAGCCTTCACACCAGCCTGTAGCTCCCGACTCTAGATCTCTTGTTCGTGTGAGGAAAGTAAACCCTTGCTTGGCTAAGCCACTTTAACTGCCTATTGCACACAGCCCAGTGAAATACTTCACCTGTGCTACCATTAAAGCTCTTGGTGAGGTGCCTGTACCTGCCACATGTGGAACAGGAAGTGCTTAGTAATGTTTTGCATGGTGGTCTTTGATATTGTCACCATTGACTGCTGCATAAAAACAGCATTATAATGGTTCTAAACAAAGGCAAACCTCCTCACAAAATGTGAAGGGTTTGAGATTTTACCCTACGCAGAAGCAATAAGCTCACCTGCTACTATTTCATGGATGCTGGCAAAGACACAAGACTCCTGGGTCAGAGACTAAGGACTTTATCGCTACTGCTGTCTTCGGCTGCCCCACGTCCCAAGCTGCTGACACAGCAAGCATCGGTGAATGGGGTGCACATAAAGTGTTTGCACTGTGGGAAAGGAACCTAGGGCCCAGTACTTTTTGAAGCACTGTAGCCAGCAGCCAGCAAGCCATCCTCTCTCTCCCTGGAGCCTAAGCAATGGCATGGTCCTGTGGCTGTGGGCTGCCCACCTCCTATGTATCTAGATCCGGAAGTTAGACAAGCCTCGCAGTCGGTTCAGCACACTCAGCAGGACCATGCAGTGACACTCAGGGCCCATGGCCCACTGCCTCCCCCAACACCTCTCAAATGTAAATTATTTCCATATTATCACATTAGATCATCCAGAAAGCTCCGCATAGTGGAGTATATCCGGCCAAACTGCAATTGTGAGATTCGCTTATGGAACCAAGTTGGAAGGGCAGCAACATTCAGATACTGGCAAAAGATTTGCACATCTTCAAGAGGCTGTCAGAGCTATCTCCAATTATCGTGCTGTCTGGTGGTGCCTCGGACCCTGCTCTATTCCTGACTTTGAATTATCTGCGCCATCCGATAACTTGTATTGCAGCCAAATGCTTGCCTTTTGCAAAAGACTAAATCACTTTTGCTGAGTCAAGGCATACTAAATGTGTCATTAGATGCTCATGAAGTACAACTTGTTCCTTGTTGTTTATTAAGATATCTGAGAAGAGGATACAATGCTGTCTGTAGGATATTGCAGCCAGTATGAAATCGTGGTGAGGCTTAGAAATAAAATACACAGTCAGCTTTAAAACTTAGAGCCAAACACAATTGTTGTTGTGTTGTTTTTTTTTTTTTTTTATTTTAAAAGGAAACTTTAATGTCAGTATGGTAAAGGGAAAACCAGACTCAGGAGTCCTTCTAGGCACAGCTGTCTACAAACGTCGGTTACTCCTTTGCCATCCAGATCATCCCTTGCTGTTGGCTCTAGAGCCAAACCCAATTGAGTTCATAGTGCTGCACTGTAAGAGAAATCCTATGAATTTTTCTAATATTTGTGCCCAATAAAATGTACAATAGTTTTGAGAACTATTTCCTAAGCCCTGTGGAAAAGATTTGTTTCCACAAATGGGGCTAAATGAGAACGAGGTGTGATAAAGCATTGCCTTCTATTCTTGAATATACTTTGCACGTGATAAATAAATTATTTGATAAATTAATAGCATAAAAATGTAGAAGCATATGGTGGCATATAAGATTAAAAAATAGAATTTAGAAAAAGCTTTAAAGAAATACCATCATGGAAATGCAGTAGCGGGTATGACTCAGGGTTCAACAAAAGAAGGAAAACCAGTAGGATAAATACATATCCTACTATTAGGTCATTATATGAAATGTATGATTTCAAATCAAAAGTTTATTATATCTCAAACAAGAAGCAGTACAATTAATCAAAGTATGCACCTAAACTATCCACAGATTTGCCATCTTGCCATGTGCTTGTTTATGCCAGCATCAGAGAAGCCTGGAGAGTGAGTGGTGATGAAATCTCGAAAGGCATTTTCCACAGCTTGTTGAGAACTAAATATTTTTACTTGCAAGAAGTGGTCCAGAGCCTGGAAGAAGCGGTAGTCAGTTGGTGCAAGGCCTGGTGAATATGGCGGATGACAGGGAGTTTCCAAGGCCAGCCTCTGTAATTTGAGCAGCGTTGTTTATGCAACATGTGGTCAAGCGTTGTCTAACAAGAGGATTGGCCTGTCTCTATTGACCAGTCTCAGCTGCTTAATCACAAATATCCTCATCTTTTCATCCAAGTGGTTGCAGTAGACATCCGCTATAATCTATAGACCAGGTTTCATGAAGCTGGACCAGCGCTGGACCACCAAACAGACACCATTAGCTTTTTCTGATGAATGTTCAGTTTTGGACTGTGTTTCAGCACTTCATCTTTATCCAACCATCATGCCGAACACTTGCGACTGTCAAAAAGAATCCATTTTTCATCACACGTAACAATATAGTGTAGAAATGGATCGCCTTTATGTCATGACAGCAAAGAAAGGCAAGCTATGAGACAATTTCTCTTCTAACGCTCATTTAATTCAAGCAGAACCCATCCTGTCCAGCTTCTCTACCTTGCTGATTTGTTTCAAATGGTCCAATGTTGTTGGAATAGTAACGCCAAAGCTTGCTGCTAATCCATGCATAGGTTGAGATGGATTCGCTTCCACTACAACTTCCAGCTCATTCACCATTATCCACCTTGGTTTCCGGTCACCCATGTGGCTCATTTTCAAGATTAAAATCACCAGAATGGAACTTCTCAAACCATCGACATACTGTGCATTCATTAGCCAAACGCTTCCCAAACGCTTCATAGATACTTCCAGCTGTCTGCACTGCATTTGGTTCCACGATGGAACTTATATTCAAAAATAACTGTATCCATAAATGGAAGAAAATGACAAGTTGTGCAGGGCTATTTGCATGATTCATTCAGTATCTGGTGACATAGGAAATGCCCCATAGGGCATCATCAGTACTGTGAGTGTATGCACGCACATGCATGTGCATGTGAGCGTGTGTGCATGTATGTGTGTGAGCACACACCTGTGTTACTGAACAAGTATCTCCCTTAACTTCCAACTAGTTTCCTCCTCATCCTCTGGGATAACCGTTTAACCTCAAGAGTTAGCTTACCCAGAACACTTCATGAAGATACTTAACTTCAACATGAACAGCCTTTCCAGATACACTGCCCTGCCATTCTTGTCACGCTTATGTTCCATTATCCATCCACCACTCGATCCTCTGTACAATATGCCCTTCGCTCAGCTTTGCTGAAACTTCTCTATTATTCATCCCTGCCAAATAGAAACTTGGCCTTTTGTATTCTTCCACTCATATGGTCCAAACAGAAAATTCCTGGCAAATCATGAGTTCTTGTAAGATTTGTCTTCCAATCAGAATATGTTTACCTGAGTAAGCAACTTATCAAATTAGATATTTCGACTCACTATTTCCTTTGAAACTTTTCTAAAGAATGATTCTCAAAATTAAAATAATTCTACCACTTACATGCCATACAGTAGTTACAGTGACTATATTTTCTGAAAAAACATTGATATTTATAATTGGATGAGAATTTTTCATTTTTGTACTTATTTACATTAAAATTTTTATGTGCATAAATTTAATCATAATCACTTAAAACACAATAGAATGAAATCAATAACTTAAAATCTTAGTATTTCACAGCCAGATTTAATAGGGCACTTACAACCTATTTATACAGAGATTGTTTTATACCTTGATTATACAAATAGTAGGAAGCACAGCAAAGAACTCGACACATATTTATGAAAATGTAACGTGCTATAGAGAATTGTAAGTCATAATCTTTGACCTCAAAGGGCTCACTACAACATATATAACACATGAAACAATCCAATGAGAAACAAAATGTTTAAAAAGAGAAAGGATGGGAAGATGTTGGGGCTGTTTACTTAGCCTAGTCAGTGAAGTTACTAAAGTGTTGATCACAATGTGGGTGGGGTCCCCCAGTTCCACATTTTTTTCTTTATGTTCTATGGACTTTTTCACCAGAAAGTTTATAAGGACAACAAAGCTTATTGAAGAGAAAAATGTCACTATAGAATTAATAACTCACTATTTACTAGTAGTTCACATCAGCCCAAATACATACAGCAAATCACAACAAACACATTGGGAGTCAGAAAGACCTGGCATTAAACATTAGCCCTGCCATGGTACATGCCTAGCCTCTCTAAATGTCAGCAAAATGCACAGCATAGAAGTACCTCCATCAGGGGGATAACACGAAAATTAAGTGCTGCAGTACACTTAAAGTGCCAACACCATTCTTAAGTTCAGTATGGAGGAAATATTTACCACACATAATCTAATAAAGGACTTATATCTAGAATGCACAGGAAACTCCAACAGCTCAATAATAAAAAATAAAACAACCCAAAATTTTTAAATGGTGAAGATTTGAGAAGACATTTTAGCCCCAAAAATGAAGTTACATGGACAGCCAATATATAAAAAGACGCCCCCTTACTATTGAGGAAGTGCAAATTAAAACTGTAAGGAGATGCCACTGCCTTACACTGCAATAGCTAAGATTTAAAAGACCTACGTCACGAAGCGCAGGTCCTCCAGGGAAACAACCCCACTCTCATGCCCTGCCAATGAGTAGACAATGGTACAAGCACTTTGGAAAACTATTTGGTAGTTTCTTAAACATACACTTACTATGTGAACCCCAAAATTACATTTTTAGGCACTCACTAAAAAGAAAGAAAACATATGCCCACAAAATATTTGTATATGAGTATTCATTAGCTTTATTCAGCCCCAAACTGATAACAGCCCAATTATCCATCAACCTGTGAATAAATAAATTTTATTTTTATGCAGTGGCATGCCACTCAGTGATTAAAGAAAAAGATAACATATTGCTGACACAAGAAACAACATAGAGGAACCTCACACAGGTTATGTTGAGCAAAGTCATAGATGAAAAGATAAAACTATATAATTCCATTTATATGAAGCTCTAGAATTAGACAACTAAGCCATGGTGATAAATGTCTAAACGGTGGTTGCCTTGGGGTGGGGTGTCAATTGGTTGGAAAGGATGGGAAGGAACATTCCAACGTGATGGAATGTTTTACATGCTGCTAAGGCAGTGTCAGAACTCCTCAAATGTATACCTATAATCTGTACATTTTATTATACACAACTTATACTTTCCGTAAAAATAAAAATTGCTGTAGCTTTTTTGTATTTTGAATGGTTGCTTAATGATCTTTAACTTACCCACAACTTGATTTAAATTTAAAAATCACACAGAGAAAACATTCACGAGCCCACAAATAATGACCTTATTGGTATTTATAGATTCCTTTCTCATTCTCCTAACTGCATTTTTTGGTTGTGCCTGCTAGTCACAGAAGGAGGAAAATTTATTAATGTCAAATTTATGCAGAGGCTGAGTCTATACTAATATGATACATCAATTATTTATAGATCACATATTATGTACAATGTGGCTATATAAAATTTCTTCTTATAAAGTTATGATGCTATTAATCCACTGTCAGTAGGACACATCACTTGACTCATAGTACATATTATACCCTTTAATTTATAGACAGCTGTGAGTGGACAACCACACGGCATGCACAGCACGTAAAAGTGTGATCAACAGAGCGTACAACAAAGCTGGTATTATACGTGTTGACTATTCCTTCTGTCTTGGGTAATTAGGCACAAATAATAGCTCACTTTCATGTCTAGATTCCTCTTTCACATTTGTAGTTTCTCAGAATGTAAAGTGTGCCTTGATGTAATCTATTTTCCCTGGCAACCTGTATCTCTCAACTGCACACAGAGACACAGAGATGACCGTGGCTTGCACACATGTTGGAAGACTTCACAGCTCACCCTGACACACCTGGGCAGCCTTCCTCTGCACTTGTTGAACACCAGTAGGTAAGACAGAACTGTGTTATTTTAATAAATATTAGTATTAATGTGATACGTTTGCTCTACGTACTCAGGATAGTACGTAGAACAGATCGTACATGCTAAAATCTTACTTAGAATTGCCATGTGCTTGTTTTGAGAACTACGGAACTCTCTGCTTATAACCACTCTGTCTAAACCTCTGCCCAAAGAGATGACCAAACTCTGGCATGGCCTCTAGCAGCATATTGCCCTGTCCCCAGAATGACCCCAGCCCTCCTTAACGTGCCCGCCTGAGAGAACTCAAGGCTGCCAGGAAAATTGACTCTTGGTTCCAGCCACACCTGACATAAAGTCCCTGACCTCCCATTCTTAGAGCATGCACTAAAAAGGGCTTTGGATTGTCTCTGTCTCTTACAACTGAGGAGATCTCTCTCAAGGACATCAGAGCCATTCCTTTGAAATGGAATCATCGGGAAAGGCAGGGGCTCTGTCCCCAGCCCCTGTGGGAGGATGGGATCCTAACAGAACCGCAAACAGCCCGCCTCACTGCGTGCGCACTCGACCCTCTGCACCTTCTCACTCCTTCAGCTCTACCCAGCCCGCCCTGCCCTCTCCCTCGTTCTTGCTTTAAAATGTCCAGGTCACCTCTGCACAAATGCACAGCAACTCTCTGCCCTACTGCAAATGGTTACTGAGTAAAATCTGTTTTCACCGCTTTTAACCTGACTTATTTCTCATTGCTTTTATTTTTTTTAACAAATGCAAGGATTTGGGATAACATATTTTCTAAGCACTGTTTTTTTGGTGGCATCCCCTCAGTGTTGATATGTGGTGTTCATATGTTTATGATATTTAAATACTATTTCTGTATGTTTGACCTCTCACAGGTCCAGATGTCATTTGAATGGAGCGCCCTTACATTTCATCATTATTCATTTCTGAGTCGACTTGGCATAATGAGCCTTGCCTCTCTCATTAATGCTTTAATCCATCTTCTTTCTCAAATATTTAATCTGTTCAAATCTCTGTGGTCTCTGCAGTCTTCTTGGCTACAGGATTTGCTTGACAAATGTTCGAGGTCTTGGGTGTGAGAAATACCCTCTCAACAGACAGAGGGAAGAGTCGGTTGGTTGGGCTTTGCACGTGTACCCACCCCGTTACCCCACCACCGTTTTAGAACCAGGACCCCAGGTTACTCTCATCCCAACATCTTCTCCATCTTTTTCTCATTCTTATAAATCCCTGTGCTCCTCCTTTCTGTTTTGTTTTACTTGGAGGTCACTGTTTGAAGACTGCTCCATGCCGGCCCTTGCTGAAACTTACCTGCTTTCTATCAGCATCAAAATAAATGATGATAGGAATGGACTTTTGCCATCTCCCTGGTTTCCTTTTCATCCACCCGCTCATTACAATTTTAGTTAGCAACTATTACATGCCAGGCACTATGCTAGGCATTGGCGATAAGGCAGTAAGCAAAGATCACTTTCTTTTATCACTCAGTCGACGTTTCAGCGGGGAATGCAGGATGTCAGTAGGTGTAGAGTGTGGCAAAGGACAGAGGGGGCTGGAGAGAGCAGGTGCCGATGGCAGTCCCCCATCTCAGGGCTGTCAGAGGACACCCGTCGGACAGGACACAGCCGAGGAGCCCTGAGTCTGGTCTGAATCTGAGTCTCCCCCGGAACTAGATTATTGGTCAGCTGAATCCCTTCGTTTCTCTCCCATGGCAGCGTTTATTCCATTGGTGTGGTACTTGCAAGAGCCTCAGTGTCACTAGCACCTTTCTCCTCGTCTCCTCTGCCCCTCACGGCTCCCTGCAGCGCCTGCAGCGGCTCCCTGGGGTTCACAGGCACCCCAAATATTTTCAATAGCATCACGTCTTAACCTCGACATTTAGTGTTTCTTTTCAATACCTCAGTATTTCTTTTCCAGCAAACAGCTGGAATCAGCTCTCCAGTTGTCACATCTAGGGCAGCGCTGCAAAGCAAACCACTGAGTTCCGTACCCCAGATCCTGTCCTTCACGGTGCAAATAATTTGCTTCATGGCTTTGCTTTAGTTCCAGTTCCTCTCGCTCTGGCTCTTCCCGGCCCTTCCCAGACAATGCAGTGGGAAATGCACTAGGTGGGGCCGGGCCAGGCCCACAGGGAGGGGGCGGGGGAGGAGGGGAGCGCTGGGGGCCTAGAGGGGGTGTTGGACCTGGAGGGAGATGGGGCCCAGTGTCAGAGCCCCAGTGGGTGGGATGGGCTTCCAGCTGGGCAGGGTGAGGGGCATTTCCAGAGGAGGGGGGCCGACCCAGAGGGCTGGAGTGGGCAGGGGGAGGACGTCCCTACAGAGGAGAAGAGGGCAATGGAAGAACAGTTGCATACAGGGGAGTGTCCCAGTAAATGAAGACATTAAAGATGACAGAAGCTAGAGATTTCTCATCATCAGAGAAGAGAGTTACAAATATGGAAAGGAAGAAAAATAGAATGAACCCTGTGGTTTGGGATTAGAATTGGAGGCATCAGTGTGAGTTGTGGGTAGGTGAATAAATTGGATGGATGGATAGATAGATAGATGATGGATAGATAATAGATAGATGATGGATAGATATAACAGAAATATGATAGATGACAGACAGATGACAGGCAGGCAGATACAGATGTTGGACAGACACGTCGTCATGGGAATAACCACAGATATGAATATGTACGTGGGTGTGTACACGCACACACAGAGGTACACTCCTACCTCTGCCCACTAAAAGGGCCTGGGATTGGTGCTACCCTTGATCTTGGTTTCTACATATGCCATTCCCCACTAAAAAGAGTCAGTACTGAATGCAGAAATCGGTTAATTCTAGGAATGGAGCAGGAAGAGCACAAGATACATGTGAAACATCTCATTGTCCAGAAAGCATGACGGCGGAGGTGTATCAGGAGGACGCAGAAGTAGGACTGCAGGGGCTTCCTCTGGCCGAGTCTGGGGCCATGAGAGCAACAAAATAAGCAACGACAGCAATGAATTCCAACTCACTGGATAAAACTGAATGTCGTTGTGCCATACTCATATAATAAAATAAATGAATAAGTTGAAGTTTGATGAGGAAGGATTTATTTAAATAATCTAACGTATCTCTTCCACAAAATGCCTATTAATCACAAAGAGGGAAGAGGGTAGCTTTCCAGGGAAGAAGCCTGGCCCCATCTTCCTCAGGTGATCCAGTGAGCTTCACCAGCGACGGGTCTAGCTGAAACTGTGTGCCCCTGATAGGACGCGATGAGAACACGACACCACTTCAAGGCTGTTCCTGGCAAGGACAGATAACCGGAATCCAGTCGTGAGGAAACACAGGGCAATTCCAAACTGAGAAATATCATGCACAACTGGCCTGTAATTTTGAGAAGTGCCGAGGTCACAAAAAGTCCAGGAAGATTGGAGAACTGCTCCAGTTTGAAGGAGACTGATGACACGTGACAACCGCATGCACCGAGTAATTCTTGGTTGGAGGGTTTTCCAAATGGCATTACAGGGACAACTGGCAAAATTCGGGTGGGGTGATCATAACATTGATGTTAATTTCCTGATTTGGCTTATTATACTATATAAGAAATACACTCCCCTAAGTCTTCAGAGGAGACAGGGCATCATGTTGCAACTGAATTTCAAATAGGTTATAAAAATAAAAGGTCTTTGTACTGTATTTACAACTTCTTTGCAAGTTTAAGATTGCTTCAAAAACATTTAGAAATTAAAATAAAACAATAATAAATTGTATTGCTTTCCAAACTGTGCTGACTGTTTTTGAAACACACATTTTTTCTGGCTTTTATTATCAATCCCTCTTTCTCTGCCATAATCCTAGAATTATTTGTGTGTCCCTTCCCACTGATCATTTTAAGTCATTCCATCCTCCTGAAAACTGACGTAACATTTCTTGTCAACGTAAATCCTTCAGTCCAAGATCTCCTAAAGATTATTTTTTCCCTGAGATCAAAAAAAAAAAAAAAGGAAGAAGATTCCTGACTACCAAAAAGAGTTCTCTATGCTCAACACAAAACATTCTGCAGATAATTATGTCAAGGTTGCTGAAGCTATTTGAAAAAGAAATTAGAAACTGTCTTTTTCTTACTATACACTTTCTACTGACCCTCTGGAAAACACACATGCTGGGGATAATATTCCACTTGTCACTGTGGTTTAATAGAAATCCAGACAGATACCACAAAAAAAGCTATCTGTCTTATTGATCAGACTGAAGCTATTTATGATAGCATGGCCATAGTGTCAAATTTTACTCCATTAATACTAAAATAATTGAGTTTATCCTATTTCTAGATATCTGAAAATCCTCTGTAATAAAGTTCTAGGTACTTGAGCTGCATAAATAAAATAATAAAAATCAAGCAGAAAGGACCAGTATACCCACAATTTTTCATTTCATGTAGAAGTCCTGGTGCAGTATTCAGTACGTGCTATGCCTGCTCGTGCTCGCTGACAATTTTAGATACGCACATGAAATGCATTCATCCTTTCCATATCCCCCCAGGCATATTACATATACACGGCTCACTGCCACATAAAAAGTGAGACTAATAGAAAAGCACATCACTCCTGTAGCAAGATTCCAGGTGAGCAACTAACAGTTGGTAAATATCCTTTCTTCTCTACTTGTTCCCTGGCTCTTGCCAAGGTCAGGGCCAACCTTTGTCAGGGCTGCAGAAGACAAGGGTTTCTCCCCAAAAAGTCTGAGACACATATTTGGAAGAAGGGGAATTAGAGGAAAATATTTTCTCAGTTCTGAACACAAAAACAAACCAAAAGTAAGAGGTACCCTTCCGAATATTAATAACTCAAATTGGAGTTGGAGTTATTAATATAACTCAACAGTCACTGAGTTATATTAACTCAATACTCATTGTTGCCAACTTTTGAAGAAATATTGATCTATTCCATTTTCGATTATGCAGGTTGTAAAATAAAACATTCTGGATGTGAAAAAGTAGCCACCATCCTCAGATTATCAACGATCCAAAGTTGTAATTTAATATGCTAAATTCGTTTCGATAATTAATTTTGCCTTTATTTATTCAAGATGTGTTGAATGTCTACTACTCTGTGCCAGGAGCCACGCCAGGAGGAGAAACAGAGACAGGTAAAGTACAACTCTGTTCCAAGGACCTGCGGTCTGGCAGGAGCGTGCTAAGTGCTCCAGCAGGTCCTGCGAGGGGCCAAGGAAGGGAAAGCAGCCCTCAGAATAGGAAGTACCACCAGAACCACGCCTTGTGGGAGGTTATTAGGCAAACAAGTAAGGACAGGAGGGAAGGTCGCGGGCACAGGCCCGGGGAGGTGCAGCAGCCCGCACCTGGAGGCTACATTGCGCAGTGCAGAGTGGCTGAAGCTCTCAGCACCGGGCAAGCATCGGGATTTCAGACTGAGATAGGAAAGGCCACGTCTTCATGGCCTTTCCTCATGACCATCCTAAAGAGTTTTGACTCAGGGAGGAAATATGCTCACTTTTAGTATCTGTTAGTAAAACCATACATAAAGTCTCCTGTCTTCCAGATGGTAGAAACTTTAGCACGCTGCCTTAACTTAGCCACGAAAGTAAACGATTGCTCAAGGGTCAATGGGAACCCTGCTAACTTGACGCTGGAGATGTGTTATAAATGCAGCGCTGTGCTTTGCTCCAAACCGGCTCCTCGTTACTCTTCAACAAAATGAAATGCTCAACGTGACATAGAATATGAGTTAGCAATTGGACTTTGATAGACTTGGTTCTTTTTGGCTCTTGCTGTCAAAGATGCCCGGCAGGGAACCTAAAAAGAAAGCATCACAAAATTTCACCAGTTTAAATGAATTGGGGCAAATATGTAATAATATAAATTTTTAAGCCCTCTTTTTTATTTTTGTTATGGTCTCAGTGCATAAATCAATTGAAACCAGACCAGCAAAGGATAACTCACTGGATACACGCTGGGATTATGACGATGCCCATACAGAAGTATTTTGGAATTGGCACTTGGCCCCACCTTTTTCTTCTTTATGCCAAACTTCTCCAGGGACAGTGTGTGTGTGTCCCTGGATCCCCCCCACTTCCTCGTCAGCTTTGGCCTCTGCTTCCACCTTCTGCACCTGCCCCAGGTCCACCTGTTCATGCCCACATCCCCTGGACCCTCACCCTATTCATTCCTCTGCCAGAGTGGCCACTTGTCCTTTCGGAATATGGTGGTGGGGACATCTGCCATCCCTGCTCTCTTCTTATAGGAGGGCCCTATGCCTCGCCCTGCACTGCGCTGCAGTCTCTGCGCCCCGTCGCATGGGAGGACTCTCCCCACTGCCTCAGCTCACAGAGCACAACCCAGTGGATGCTGAGTACCAAAGCCCAGCCATCCTCCCTTGAGGAGTGTTCCTTCGCATGTGGGATGCCAGGAGAGAGAAATCGAGCACCGAGCGATGAGCCCAGGCAGGGTGAGTGCGGAGAGCTGAAGGAGCCCTAGGAGACACGCTGGGTGGGAGGGGTGGTGAGAGAAGCCTCTCCCGGGAAAGAGAGACATTTCCAGGGAAAACTATGATATTCACTCCAGGGATAGAAATGTCTAAGCTGAGACCGGAAAGATAAGAAGCAGTGGCCAGAGCGGGGAGGGGGGAGGGGGACGGGAGGCCGGGGGGATGGGAGGCTGTGCACACAGGGACCCGCAAATCCGACCCACCGCCTTTGCCAACGTCTCTCTCCTTATTCTCCCCACGTTGCACACTGTGCTAGGGCCGCACACAACTCGGCGTGTGATCATATTAATTATTCGACAGACAAGTACTAATCCCATGTCACCACCCTCAGAGTTCACGCTCCAGTGAGGAAGTGAGATGGTAACGTTGTAGACACCACTCAGTGTGAGGATTCAGAGACGACTCCCAGGCTGTGGGGCAATGACCGAGGATACACGAAGAACAGGTCTGAGAAGGCCAGGAGTGAAAGTTTGGGAGAAGTTGAATTTGGGACACCAGTAATCATTAAACTGTAGATCCAGCTAGCAATTGTAACCGAGCCTTCACGAAGGCAGTTCCAGCCGGAAATGGCAGCAGAACATGGTGACAGGCCAGCAGGTGAGAGTGCAGCCTGGTGAAGGTGCAGAAGTGTGGCAGTGCAGTATGGTGGCAGTGCAGCGTGGTGGCAGTGCAGGGTGGTGACAGTGCAGTGTGGTGGCAGTACAGTGTGGTGACAGTGCAGTATGGTGGCAGTGCAGTGTGGTGACAGTGCAGTGTGGTGGCAGTGCAGCATGGTGGCAGTGCAACATGGTGACAGTACAGGGTGGTGGCAGTACAGTGTGGTGACAGTGCAGTATGGTGGCAGTGCAGTGTGGTGACAGTGCAGTGTGGTGGCAGTGCAGCATGGTGGCAGTGCAGCGTGGTGACAGTACAGGGTGGTGGCAGTACAGTGTGGTGACAGTGCAGTGTGGTGACAATACAGGGTGGTGGCAGTGCAGCATGGTGGCAGTGCAGCATGGTGACAATACAGGGTGGTGGCAGTGCAGCGTGGTGACAATACAGGGTGGTGGCAGTACAGCATGGTGACAGTACAGTGTGGTGACAATATAGCGTGGTGGCAGTACAGTGTCGGTGACAATACAGGGTGGTGGCAGTGCAGCATGGTGACAATACAGCGTGGTGACAGTGCAGCATAGTGACAATACAGCGTGGTGACAATACAGCATGGTGACAGTGCAGTGTGGTGACAATACAGGGTGGTGGCAGTACAGCATGGTGACAGTGCAGTGTGGTGACAATACAGGGTGGTAGCAGTGCAGTGTGTTGGTCAAGAATCCCCACTCCCTGGGCTGAGACTGAACTGAGTTCTAACCCTGTCTCCACCACTGCTCATACACGACTTGGGGCAGTGCTCTACTGGCTCCCAGCCTCAGCCCCGTCACCTACAGAATGGGGATGACAGTGAAAACTGCCTCAGAAAGCTTCTATGGGAATGAAATAACAATAGGCACTGAGGTTGGTTTGTTTTTATTTTTTTTATTGGGCATTTTTGGGGGCATATTGTTCATCTTTATGTATGTGATCGGTCTCAAAATAAACTCCCTTTTTAGCATTTAGTATAGGAAATACTTTGTCTCCCTTACACTGGAATGTGCCCCGCATCTGAAGAAGATGATTATATAACCTCTTCTGTTCCTTTGGATGTCGGCTGCCGGGAGACCGAGGAAATGGAGTATTCAGTCATGGTAACCAGGCACGGCACAATAGCACAAATAGTATTTGGCTTCCTCTGTTTTCCATTTCATCTTAATTGTCTGTTTTAATAGGTGATCAGAAATATCAGTTTATACCAAACTCCCTCAAATCCTTTTGTGGAAAGAAATGCAATGTAAATATAAATACATAAAATCTATGGAGGGGAAAAAAACTTTGTGACCTAAAAAACACAAAATGTTTGTGGAATGCCTCTTTGAAATGCTGCCAAGCGACCTTCGTCTTTTATGCTAAAAGTAGTGCTCTCTCAATGTGGAGGACAAACGCACTTCTCCGGGCTGGGACCCCGCGCTCAGCCCTGTCTCCTGTGTCGCAGGAACTCCTTCTGGGCCCCCTGGGGACCGTCCTCTTCAGCCTCTGGAAGCTGGCGTGCTTCCCTCATCCCTCTTCTCTCTTCCTGGTGACATCATCCTATTCATGGCTTTAAATACCATCTACACAGTTAGGATTCTTAAGTCTGAGTCACCAAGCTCCCTCTCTTAACTCCACACACACAGACCCATCTGCGGCCGCCAGCATTTCCGCCTGAGTGGGCAACAGTGATTTCAACCCGGTAAGGAGAAGACTCGACTACTGACTCCACCTTGCTGCCCACACCAGCCCCGCCCAGGTGTGCCCGTCCCTCGGGCTGACCACTTCCCACCATCCCGTCTCTGGCCACCTACTCGGAGCTGCCACCGTCTCCTCCCTGGATGGCTGGGACAGCCTGCTTGCCACACGCGGCCATCATGGTCTCATTAAAACATGATTTGGCTCATAGCATCCTCTGGTGAGTGTTTCCCTCCCAAATAAAGTAACACCTACACCTCCAACGGTTGCCACCACACACGGAGTAAAAGCTAAACCTCTTGCTGGAATTTGCAAGGCCCTGCATAAATAAAAAAAAAAAAAAAAACCCGCATCCAAGCCTCTAAATGCATGCCTTGCCATCCATGGCCTCCTTACTACCTACTCTCCCACCAGCGTCCCCATCTCTCTCTCTGTCTCTTTCTCTCCCGGGCTCCCTTCCGTCTGGACGTTTGGGTTGGAATATTCTCCGAAGGTTCACCCCACACCCCCTGTCATTGCTTGGGTCTCTGCTCAAATGCTACCTACTTGGAGAGGCCCCAGTGACTACGTAAACCCCCTCAATCACCGTCTAACTGTCGCCTGGCATTGCCAACGTCCAGATCTCCTGGGGCAGGAAGCCAAAGGCACGGAGGAAGGAGATGTTCTCTCTCTGGTCTATGGAGAGCTGGAACAGGAGCGCGTGCCCCAGCACGCACAGCCGAGGCTGCGCTCATCGGGACAGCACCCACGGGGGCCTGAGATGACGCGTCAGAGGCCGGCGTGGGTTGTACAGAGTTGAGGGTTGGGTGGGGGCGAGTGTCCAGCCCCACAGTGTGGCAGAGAGAGCCACCTGCAGGGACGTCCTATGCTCGTTGTTCTAGAACAACACCTGGGCTGCACCTGCCCGTCTCTGTTGCCGACCAAGTCTTCCAGCTGATTCTGTGACCCACCTCATACGTGTCCAATCTGTGTTGTTTGCTACCAGGAACTCTGACGGTTTCGTGTTAACACTTACCGCTATCAAAAAGTATCTAACTTACGTATTTGTGTACACGTTTACTACCTAATTCTCACCGTAAGAGGTAAACTTCGTGGGGGCAAATACTTGTCTTACTCACCAGATAATCCCAGTCGATAACAGGTTCTCCATAAACACATGTTGGTTGATTGGTTGAAATGAGTCTAAGCCTCCGACGAACAGAAATATCTGGTATTTGACGAACAGAAATATCTGGTATTTCATGCGCATCCTCACAACCCCTAAGATACTCACATAGCATTTTTTCAAAATATACTAATTTATATTAAAATTCTGTAGAAAGTAAGATAAAAGAGTTCTGAGAGGATTTTGAGATGTTAAGGAAGCCGATGCCAAAGCCTAAATCTATATATCTCTGATTCATCAGCTTGAATTCAGGCCAGAAGCATCTAAAGTGAACTCTAAATCTGGCAGCTGGAAGTTATCTAACATTTTACAGAACAAAGTACTCAACGGTCATGACTCCGTGTCATGCTCTGAGACTCCTCCACATCGAGTCTCTGCCTGCAACGTTCACTCTGGAGCCAACGCCAAATCCTGCCGTATCCTCACTCCTGACAGCCACCGGCCACCACACTCCATGTGGCACTTCCTTCCTTCCCAGCAAGGGCGGTCGGGATTAGGATGGTTGCAGGGCAGCAGGCACACTGAGGCCAGGAGCCCCACCCTCTAACTTTTCCAGCATTTTCCATATTGGTGCTCACCGGGAAACAGGCAGGTTTGGAGCGGCATCCTCTCCTAAGGATGCCTCCTCCATCCGGTGAAATGAAACACTGCATCCAGTAGAGTGATCGGGAATGGGAGTAAGAGAGCAACTAAACTCAAGGTTGTCCAGTGTGGGACAATATTCAGTCTTTTGCCAGGAGAACCAATCAGCCTGGTGCAAGGCCAGACACACGGTCAGCACCTAAAGGGAAGCTGCCCGAAGACAGCAGTGACAGGGCAGAACGTGTCCGCGTCTCCCTGCTCTGGGACAGCCCAGTGAAAAGGGGTCATGAGGGTTTTTTAATCCTTGGAGGGAACATAGTAAATGCTGTAGGCCCTTTCCCCAGACCGTGCACCCCTGCACACATCTGTGACTACTTCCCACAGTGCCACATCTGAAGGAAACTCTGGAGTTTCTTGGAGCCCCTCAGATGCCAGTTTCAGGACGCTCTGCCCGCATTTAACACATACGAAGAGAATCTGAAGGAGGGAGCAGTCGGGGCCAGCAGGTGCGAAGCATGTCGCTGTGCACTGGTGACCAACCTGCCCGAGTCCGGTGGGACAGGGTACCGTGCAGTCACACGACTGGGGTTTATTGTTTACAGGCAGGCAGCAAGGGACACGCAGGAGTCACCGCCATCCGGTTCCCAAAGGCTCAGCAGAGCTGCCCGGGGTGGGTGGACTCGCACTTGCACAGGCCCCACTCGCACCGCACATGGGGGACCCCGCAAAGCAGCCCACCCGTGGCTGCACCCCCGGGGTCACACGACTCACTGGGTGAAAATGTTAAAAGACCGTCTACCTCTTCCAGAGGGCATGGGAACAGAGCCCGGACAGCTCTGGCCAGCCCCTCCCAGCTCAGGCTGCTGCGTTCCCAGCACACCTTGCATTTACTCTTGAGAAATAGGAGTGAGAATACGGGGAGAATTGGGGGTGGGGGTGGGGTCCTGAGCCACCTGGAGACCTGTCCTGCAGCAGGGAAGGAAAACGCAGTCTACACTCTGGGAAATGAGTAGCAAGAATCCGAGCAGCCAGGCGGCATTGTCTCTGGCCCCTCATCATCCCATCACAACCGGGGGACCCGGGAGGGCCCACTCTCCTGCCTGCAGTGGGTCTTTTGCTCACCTGTACAGGAGCAACTGGAATGGATGATCCTAAGGTCCCTTCCAGCTCCAACATCCAGTGACGCTCCAGACTCCTTGCTGAAACTGCACCCTGTCAAACCATCATCAAGCTGACAAAGTTCTCTAGGAACAAAAAAAAAAAAAAAAAAGTCGTTATAGTCTCTTACCCTTTTAGGAAAAAAAAAAATTGACATTTCCAAAAATAAGGTGTTCCCTGAAATAGTTATCTGGCTGTCTCAGTACGAAGCTGGAGTTGTCACTTGAGAATAAACGTGAAAGAGTCAATCAAGGAGCTGCATAAATATCCCAAGCCCTCGCCTCCCTCCGCCTCTACAAAGCGCTCATGAGGAGTGAAGGCCAGCGGCACAGTCTGCCTTCGGATGCGGGGAGATAACTGCAGAGCCACCAGTTGTGCTCGTCGGAATTAAGTGGCGGCAGCGACTTGACAACGGATTCTGGCCTAAAAGGATCCCAACTCGCCTTAGAAACTACGTTCAGGCTGACACAGGAAGCTCGCCAGCTCACGGGAGCAGGGGTTTGGGCCGCACGCTGGTACGTCCTGACAGACTCTGCCTGGGAGTCACCAGCACTCACTCCGACAGGTGTCAGGACGCCTTGTCCCAAGGACGGATGCTCCTAACGCTATCTGTAACGGGGGCTGACACGGAGGGCCGCTCGCCCACGGAAGCGTCTGCGGCGAGGGCTGTAGACAGCCAGGCCGTGCACACGTGCTGAGTGTACGGACACTTCCTAAAGACGCCGTCCAGGCAGACACTTTTGAGGATGCCGAGCTAAGACCACCGTCCTGACATTAAAAACGATTCGCTGCAAAATTTCCTCACGTCGTGCTTTTCTTCTCTGCTTGTAGGTGGCAAGTCCAGGCTTACAAAGAGTCTGACGATTTAATCTCAAAGACGCTTGGGATGCTCAGTCTGTGGTGCTTCTCATCCTGTAGAACCTCTCACCACAGAGCCGTAAAGGATGCCCTCAGCAGCCGCCGTGTTAGTTCCTGCAAAGAGGCCCCGTGGAGCTGGGTGCTCAAAAAACATTCATTTCAGGGGCATTGGGGAGTTCCCGTTAAAGGCAATACACTTACAAATCTGATAAGAGTGTGTATCTCAGGTTAACAGCTCTAACCACAATAAAACAAATAAAATAAAAAAGAAATGGACCAAGGCAGGCATAATTTCTAAGGGGGAAGGAGGAGTCGTCGGGACGCGGCCCCCACCGCAGGACGCGAGAGCATCGCCGTCCTCCTCCAGCCCAGGGTGGTGGTGAGCTCCAGGCTGCCCAGCACGAACCAGGCAGCCCGTGACTTGCAGGACCCTCCCCTCCCGGCGCCCCGCCAGGCCCCGCCCCTGCCCCGAGGGATTATGCGGCTC
>VSMD01100242.1:0-22543 GCA_008750895.1 Mirza zaza | reverse complement strand
ATTAGCCAGGCATGGTGGTTGCACTAGTTGCCTGAGTCCCAGCTACTTGGGAGGTTGAGGCAGGAGAGCTGCTTGAGCCTAGGAGTGTGAGGCTGGGGGGAGCATGCCACTGCACTCCAGTTTTGGCAACAGAGCAAGACACTATCTCTTGCAAAAAAACAAAAGTGTGCCCCTTTCCTGGTTTCAGCTCATTGCTCATTCGCTGCCCTTATCATCCCTGTAGCCATTCTATTCCTTTGTTACTGGCTTGTTACTCCCCGCACTGGGCTGTGAGCTCCAAGAGGTCAGGGACCACCGTCGGTGCCTGTAAAGGCTGTGGGATGACTCGGGCCCTAAGGCTGCCGGCCCAGGAAATGCCGGATAAAGCAGCTCAGTCATCAGCAATACCGTGGCCCAGGGTTCACTTCCACCTTTAGTGTCCCGGGCATAAAGGGTCTGGTACCTCACAAAGGGCCCTCACCCCGAGTATGGAAACAGCCCTCGCTCCAAGCCTCAGAGGCCCGCGGCAGTTTCCGAACCCGCTGATGGCCGTCTTGATCTTGCCCAGGGAATGGTTTCCAAGGCAACAGCAAACAGAGGGCGGGGCCTCGGAACAGAGGGACCTGCTGGGGCTCCGGCCCGGCCCTCCCCGGAGCGGAGGCGCGCTCTGGGGCGCCGGGGGCGCGCGCGGCGAGGGCCGCACGCGGGGCTCAGTTGCGGCGCTGCTGCGGGGCGCGGGGGAGCCGGGTGCCGCGCGCCTGGGCTCGGCCGCCTGGTACGGTCCCGAGGGCCGCCCGCGCTGCCGCTGGCCGCGGACCCCGCGCGCCGGCTCCCCGGCCCCGCCGCCCTGCACGCAGCGCCCCGACGGCCCGCCTCCCGGGAGGCTGCCATGGCCCGGGCCCGCCTCCGCCCGGCCGGGGGAGGACCGCGCGGCCGCCGCGCGCCGGCCAGGCCGCGCCCCCGAGCTCCGCGCCCCGGGCGCCGCAGGTCCCCGCGCTCTCGTCCCCGCGCTCGCCCTGGCCCCGGACGGGCCCGCCCCGCAGGACGGTGAGCCCCGCGCGGCCCGCCCCGGCCCGCCCGCGGCGGCTGCGCGCACAAGACGCCTTGGGCCGCGGGAAGGAGCGGCAGAGGGCGGGCGCCCCGTGGTGGGCGGAGGGAGAGGCGTGGGCGCCGGGGCCAGCCGCGCCCCCCGGGCTGAGCCCCCCGGGCTGAGCCCCCCGGGCTGAGCGCCCCGGGCTGAGCGCCAGCCTGCCGCGCCCCGACTCCCCGCCTCTCTGCAGGTTCCTTTGTCTTCTGGCGGGGATTCTCCAAGGTGTCTCACCACATGGGCCGGCTCCGAAATGCCAGAATCCACGTGGAGAGAGCTGTCAAGGTCGGAGCGGGAGAGGGGGCGGCTGGGCTTGCCCCCGCGTGGCCCCGACCATTTTGTCACATCCTTAAAAAACAAAAACGCTTGACTCCCACGCCCACCTTCAACCGCCTCCCCATTTTCCACTCCCCCTGCAAGGCCAAACTTGGCAGCATTGCCTGCTCAACTGCTTCACCTGGATCCGCGCCCCCGCCCCTCCGTGCCGGTTCCCTGCCCTTCCCCACTCCCACCGGAAGCCACTCTAGTCGAGGTCACTGGTGACCCCCACGGAGCCACGTCCTTTCCTGTCCCGTTCTTGGTTGGGCACCCGGTGTCACTGTACACTGCCGCCTCGCACACCCTCCCCTTGGCTGCCTGACGACACACGCCTGCTTTTCCTGCCTCTCTTTCTGGCTGCTGCTGTTCAGTTGCCTTTGAAGGTTCCTTGGACGTTAGTGATTCCCTGCATCCCTCCTCACACTGTCTCCTTGGCTCCAAGTCCCGTCAATGTGCTGCGCTCCATGGACCCTCATGGCCCAGCCCCTGACTCCACACCCTGCAGGTCTGGCCTCCTACTTGACATCTCCACCCACAGAACTCACAAGCATCTCAAATGCAGGTCTCAAGCCATGCTCTGATTTTCCTGCCCAAACCTGCCATCCTCAAGGCCTCAGGGCCTTTGCACGTGCCCTCCCTCTGCCTGAACCGCCGTTTGCCCAGCTCTGTGTGCACACAGCTCCTTTTCAGCCTTCCCTGACCATGTATTTCGAAGTAATTTGTCTAGTCCCCGTTAAGTGTGCAGTTTCTGGAGCTGCCCTGCCTGGATTGAAATCTGTGCGCTTTTAACCACTGTGTGGCCTTGGCATGCTACTCAACCTCCCTATGCCTCTGTTTTATAACCAGTAAAGTAGGGGTAACAGTATCTAATAAAACTACATAATAAAACTACAGTGGCTCACGCCTGTCATCCTAGCACTCTGGGAGGCCAAGGCAGGCGAATCACTCGAGGTCAGGAGTTCGAAACCAGCCTGAGCAATAGCAAGACCCCGTCTCTACTGAAAATAGAAAGAAATTAATTGGCCAACTAAAAATATATATACAAAAAATTAGCCGGGCATGGTGCCTCATGCCTGTAGTCCCAGCTACTCGGGAGGCTGAAGCAAGAGGATGGCTTGAGCCCAGGAGTTTGAGGTTGCTGTGAGCTAGGCTGACGCCATGGCACTCTAGCCCAGGCAACAGAGTGAGACTCTTGCCTCAAAAAAACATAAATAAATAAAACTACATATTATTGTTAGTAATGCATGTGAGTGCTGAGCACATAGTAGATCCTCAATAAACAGTACCTGTTGGCTGGTCCGAAGGTAGTTATCTCACGTGATTGTTCACAGTCAGTTACAGATGGAACTCCTTGTTCTGCTACTTTCCCTCTCCTCACTCCTGCATTTGACTAGTCTTTAAGAAAAAAACAGGCGGGTGCGGTGACTCACGCCTGTCATCCCAGCACTCTGGGAGGCCGAGGTGGGCGGATTGCTCGAGGTCAGGAGTTCGAAACCAGCCTGAGCAAGAGCGAGACACTGTCTCTACTATAAATAGAAAGAAATTAATTGGCCAACTAATATATAGAGAAAAAAAATTAAAAATAAAAAAATAAAATAAACAGTAGCTGTTAGCACTATCATTATTACCATGCATATTTATGTCTCTACTTGTTTGTAATCTGTTTCTCTTACTGGCACATTAAAATTTCCTGGTGGCAGGGCCCACAGCCATCTGAGTCGCCCTCACACCCCCTGTGTCTGTCACTTAGGCGATACTTGTTGAACCAGCAGCCATTTCTCACCTTGCAGCAGAAGAAGATCTTCACAATCCAAGGCCGCTACCCGGTGATCCGATGCCTCCTGCGCCGCAGGGGCTGGGTGGAGAAGAAGATGGTCCACCACTCAGGCTCCGCCCTGCTGCCTCCGCAGCAGGACACAGACGGCTCGGCGGTGGGCGACAGCGACACCACTGAGGATGGTGAGTGAGCAGTCCCCTCCCTGGCCGCAGGCCACCCTCCTGCGTCCCCTTTCCTTCGATCCCCACTGTCCTAGGGTTGAGGGACCTTTGGGGCAGGGATGGGACCTCATCGGGCCTGGGCTCTGCAACCACAGAGGACGAAGAAGAGGATGAGGAGTTCCGGCCACCGCAGCTCTTCAACTTCGATGGTCTGCTGGAACTCGAGGACCTAGATGGGACACATGCTCTGATGGTGAGGGCCTGGGGCTGGCAGGGGCTGCCCGGTCAGAAGAAGGGCACAGGTGTCCATCCAGCCGGGCGACCTCAGACAAGGCCTTTCCTTCTCTTGGCCTCAGTTTCCCTATCTGTAGTAAAAGCCGATTGCTTCTCTAAAGGCTAGTTAGGCCCTCAGAACTCTGCTGGGTCCTGTCAGTAGTAGGCGCAGCCTCCACGCATGGCAGTTCCCCTTTCCAAATAGCCCCGTAGTTCATCTCTTTCCTCTGCCTGTGAAGGATGGAAGGAAGGGTTAGCCAGGCGCAGTGGCTCACGCCTATAATCCTAGCACTCTAGGAGGCCGAGGCGGGAGGATCGCTCAAGGTCAGGAGTTCGAGACCAGCCTGAGCAAGAGCGAGACCCCGTCTCTACTAAAAAGAAAAAGAAAACTGGCCAAATAAAAATATATATAGAAAAAAATTAGCCGGGCATGGTGGCGCATGCCTGTAGTCCCAGCTACTCGGGAGGCTGAGGCAGGAGGATGGCTTGAGCCCAGGAGTTGGAGGTTGCTGTGAGCTAGGCTGACGCCATGGCACTCTAGTCCGGGCAACAGAGTTAGACTCTGACTCAAAAAAAATTAATAAAAAATAACCGACATCACCACATGCCGGGCCCTGTTCTAAGGATCTTTCACGTCAATGCATTTAATTCTCACCACAACTCCATGAAGTAGGGGCCACTGTTGCCTCCGTTTCATAGTTGAGGGAACTGGGAGGCTAAGTGATGTGCCAAGGGTTCACAAGGTTGAGCCACAGAAACTGACATTATTCAACCTTTCCTGACATACAGAAATGGCAATTTCATATACTTCAACTTAGTAAGTGGCGGTGCCAAGGTTCGAACCTGTGTCCTTACTTCAGCATGCCTGTACTCCATGCCAAATGCTTTCTTGTGGACCCCACCTCTCAAACTCCAGCCTCATTTGATGAGGCTGTGTGCTCATCAACTGTCCTGCCACTTGGCAAGTCCCTGATGGCCCTGGGCCAGAACAACGTGTGGCATTCAGCTGTGCAGCTTCATCACTGCTTAGGGACACCCGGCCAGAGGGACACTGAAAGGCGGTCTGTTCTCTGCTCACCAAGCATGTGCCCTGGAGGAAGAGCTGTCTCCTCTTGCCTTACACCAAGATGGCGCCCGGGCTAGAGGCCACCTTGGAGGCAGCCTTTCCTTCCTATTCACCTGGCGTGCTCAGCAGGCCAGGGAGAAGCAGCCTCAGGCCCTGCTGCCCACACTGGCCTCTCTGTCTCTGTCTCTGTTTCCTCCCTGCTGCCCAGTCCCGTATGGTTCGGAACGAGACCCCCTACTTCATCTGGACCACCCGGCGGGACGTGCTGGACTGCCGCTTCCTCTCCAAGGACCAGATGATAAACCACTACGCCCGCGCTGGCTCCTTCACCACAAAGGTGGGCTCCCCAGAGGAGTGGAAGGGGAAACTTCCATCCCCCCGGCCCTCGGGCCGGCAGCCCTGCTCCCTGGCATCCTCGTCAGGAATTCTCAGGAGAGGGAGAGGTATACATACAGTTTGGTGAGACGTGGAGTCTGACGGGCCTGGGTTCAAATCCAGCCCCTGTGAGGTGTCTGGCACCTGTAGACACAATGACTGAAACAGGCCCCAGGATTCATATGGAATCTGGAGCTGGAACAAACTCCAGATCCAGTGACAGTGAGCAAGAGGGCCCTTAGCTCCTAAGCAGAGGCTATCTGGCCGATAGATCCATTTTGTCTTCCCTGTTCCCTGGGTTTTTTTTTTTTTGAGACAGAGTTTCACTCTGTTGCCCAGGCTAGAGTGAGTCCCGTGGCGTCAACCTCGCTCATAGCAACCTCAAACTCCTGGGCTGAAGCGATCCTCCTGCCTCAGCCTCCTGGGTAGCTAGGACTACAGGCATGCACCACCACGCCCAGCTAATTTTTTCTCTATATATTAGTTGGCCAATTAATCTCTTTTTATTTTTAGTAGAGACGGGGTCTAGCTCTTGCTCAGGCTGGTTTCGAACTCCTGACCTTGAGCAATCCACCCGCCTCGGTCTCCCAGAGAGCTAGGATTACAGGCGTGAGCCACCGCGCCTGGCCTTCCCTGGGTTTCTTAGCAAGTGACTTAACCTCTCTGAATCTCCTTCCTCATTTAAGTGAGAATACCAGTTAAGGTCTATCTTCTGGGTTTGTGGCAAGGACGAAGGGCTATATAATTGTGACCTGCCATTAAATTATGGGTTCGGGCTGGGAAGGCTTCCTGGAGGCTTAAGAATGTGAAAGGGTGGACAGGAGGGACGTGGGGCATTCTCGGCAGAGCGGACTGCCCAGACAAACACATGGAGATAGACGTGAGCAGGACAGGCCTAGCAATCGGGGCGGGGACAAGGTCTTCCTGAGCTGTCTGCATGCGTGCTGAGTGTGGGGCAGTCGCTTGGAGCTCTCTGGGCAAGTCCCACCTGCCCCTCAGCAGCTGACTCCTTAGGTGGGCCTGTGTCTCAATCTCCGGAATTTGCCATGGTTTGATGAGGCGGATGCCGACTCCTTCTTCCCACGCTGCTACCGCCTGGGCGCTGAGGACGACAAAAAAGCCTTCATAGGTGAGCAGACCCCCAGCCCCATGCCCGGGCCCCTCAGGCTGAAGGACCAGGCCAAAGCGCTGGCTCACAGCACAGAGCAACTGGTCTCTTCTCACGCCTTCATCTGCCCCGGCAGATCTTCTCTCTCCCCACCCTTATCTTTCCCTAGCGTGCTCTCCCTTAGTGAGTCTCCTAGCTTGGTTCGCCCTGACATTCAGAAAAGCTTAGGTACCTTGGCTTATGTTCTAGAGCAGGTTCTAACGTTTGTCAGTTACTGCCGTTTGGAATCCAGAACAGGTTCCGGGCCCATGTCAAGTTCCGCTGGTTGGATAGGGTTCTACAAAGGCTGTAGGCTTTGGATTTCTTTCTTTCTTTCCTTCCTTCCTTCCCTCCTTCCCTCTTTCTCTTTCTTTCTCTCTCTTTCTTCCTTTCCTTTCCTTTCCTTTCTTTTCTTTTCTTTTCTTTTCTTTCTCTCTTTCTCTCTTTCTTTCTTTCCTTTCTTTCCTTTTTTTTCTTTTCTTTTTCTTTCTTTCTTTTCTTTTTCGAGACACAGTCTCACTGTGTTGCCTGGGCTAGAGTGCTGTGGCATCAGCCTAGCTCACAGCAACCTCAAACTCCTGGGCTCAAGTGATCCTCCTGCCTCAGCCTCCTGAGTAGCTGGGACTACAGGCATGCGCAACCGTGCCTGGCTAATTTTTTCTACATATTTTTAGTTGGCCAATTAATTTCTTTCTATTTTTAGTAGAGATGGGGGTCTCTCTCTTGCTCAGGCTGGCCTTGAACTCCTGAGCTGAAGCTATCCATCCGCCTCGGCCTCCCAGAGTGCTAGGATTGATTACAGGCGTGAGCCACCGCACCCGGCCGGCTTTGGGTTTCTAAGGCAGAATAAGCTCCAACTCCAGAATATGTTTTGTATTCATAATTGGATGCAGATTTAATGCTAGGTCTAGATTACATTACAAATCTGAAATAAGATTTGGGCCAAGGTCTGGTTCTCAGTCTCAAGTAAGTATCAAAAATGGAGATTGGGAACAAGAAATAAATCAGTTAACAGGTCCAGGCAAGATTCTAAAGGCAGAACATGAGCCAAGTCAGGTCAGATTTGGGGTCTGGCTCTAAAACTGAAACAAGAGCAAGTTCTAACCCAGTTCTAGAGTCAGAAAAGGTAAAGTCAGGTTCCGGATCAAAAATCGGGCAAGTCATGACCCGGTTCTGGAACCAGAACAGGCCTTGAGCCTAGGGGCTGAGCAGGGTATCCCCTGCCCCGGGAGCAGAGGACTTCTGGCTCACAGCTGCCCGCAGCGTTCTCAAGCTGGTGGTGAAGTCTGAGTGGAAGCCGTACCCTATCCAGGCAGAAGAGGAAGAGGCCTTAGGTGAGTGCTGCGGTTACCTCCACTCCCCCACCCGTTTGTCCTCCCACCCATCCACCCTTCCACCCATCTAGTCATCCACCCGCCCACCTCTTCGTCTACACATCTGTGTATTATCCACATCCATCTGCCTTTTTGCCACCCTGCCACCAACCTTCCATCCATCCATCCACCTACCCATCTTTCCATCCATCCATCTACTCCATCCATTCACCATCTACTTGTCCACCAGTGGGAGAGCTCATTCATCTGCCTGAATTAGCTCCCCACCTTCCTACCTATCCATCCACAGGTCCATCTACCCACCAACCACCTGCCTTTCCATCCATCCCCCTATCTACTACTTATCTATCCTCCAGTCTATCCACTCATCCATTCTTCTGACCCAACCAACTACACACCTGTCTTCCTATCCATTTTCGGGGAAAGACGGCACCTACAATCCTACAATGACTATCCTTCCTAGTCATTCCATCGCCTCACTCAGCCCTCCCGTGGCCCTGGCATGTGGCCAAGCTCCCCAGAGAGGACAGACTGAGAAGACACGTTCATCCCTGCCCGTGACCATCAGGTCTCTGAGGAGGGGGAAGCAGTGAAACCAGGCAGTTCACACGTGGCCTGAGGACCCCTTGTGCCCGGAGGAGCAGCTGGGAGTGGAGGGGGACGCAGAGGGACCCTCACTATCACTGCCTGGCAGCCCGACCCTTTGCTTGCCCTTTTTCCCCCTAGATTTAGCTCCTAGTTCCACGCCCCTAGTCCTATAACCCAAGGACCCATCAGCAAGGGATCAGGGAAGGGGCAGCTCCACCGGATGAGGGAAATCCCCGGCTCTTGCAGAGGCGGGCCTCCCATTGCTGACTCCTGGTTGTGCCACACACAACGGAGACTGTTTTTTGTCAGGGTCGGGCACAGGGGCCTGGGTGTGGCCAGAGACCCCACGCTTAAGCTCCTGTAGTACAGGGCAGGCTGCAGGGGTGTGTGGGCGTCTGTCGTGCATTGGCATTTTCGGAGCATTACGACGTTCAAGGGTGAGTCACGGCCGTGGCTGTGCCTCCCGCCCTCCAAGGGGCCAGTTCCCGGTTTACCCCTTTCAGGTGTGCGTCAGGGCCTCGCAGTGGCGCGCTGCACACATGGGTTAGTGCCTTGCTGAGCTGAGGATTGTAGGTGCCGTGTTTCCCCAAAAATAAGACCTACCCACAAAACAAGCCCTAGCAGGATGTCTAAGCATGTGCGCAATAGAAGTCCCACCCCGAAAATCAGCCCTAGTGATGGGTGTGGCTGCGCAGCGCATCTGCACAACCCATGCGTGTCGTCGCGGAGCGGAAAGAAGACGAGCAGCCCTTCTCATCTGCCCCGTGACAGCTCTATGGCTTGACGTGAGAGATTGGGGCCAAGGGTTCTAAAGGAAACAGAGTTGCAAGATATTCAGGATGGGATTCGGGGTTTGGAGAGTGAGGATGATGTTCCAGAAGACCACGACTTCATTATGTTTGAATCAATGTAGATGGTTGTACCGTACTTAAAAAAATAACAATCCCCTGAAAAATAAGCCCTAGGGTGTCTTCTTGAGGAAAAATAAATATAAGACCCTGTCTTATTTTCGGGGAGACACAGCACATGTCCGATTCGTGGGAGGGGGTTCATGCATAACTACCTAAGGCTCCCAGGTGCATTTGAGGCAGGGCCTCACATGTGTCAGAGGTTCCAGGAGCAGACAGGCTGCAGGTATGTGCTGGGTGTACAGGTGCCTGGAGGCCTTGGGACATTTAGGGTGGAGCCTCAAGTGACCGGTCCTGGGACGGTTGAAGCTAGGGGCCAGAGCTAGAGTTGTAGTTGCATTTAGAGCAAAGCCTCAGGCAAGTGACAAATCTCAAGGCAGTAGGGGATCTATCTAGGTCCGTGCTAGGCCGCAGATGTCTGTAGGGTCAATGACAGGCCTCAGGACAGTGAGGGCTGTGTCAGGTGACCTACCTGGTGTGGGAAGGTGACAGGCCCCTCCCTGTCACTGCAGGAGACAAGCAGCCCATGAAACAGGGCAAGAAGCCCGCGTCGGTGTCCCCAGAATTTGTGGACGAGGCCCTGTGTGCGTGCGAGGAGCACCTCAGCAACCTGGCCCACATGGACATCGACAGAGACCTGGAGGCCCCGCTGTACCTGAGCGCCGAGGGCTGGGCCCTCTTCCTGCAGCGCTACTACCAAGTGGTCCAGTGAGTACCTCTGCGGCCGGGCCGGGGCGGGGGCAGGTGCTCAGGGAAAGACCCTCTCTGTCGAGCGCAGCCTCTACCCCTTCCCCAAGCCTCCCTCTTGTGTGCGCACCGCTGTTCTGCTCAGGGGCCCTCGTGGACTCCCCGGCTGCCTCCGGGGTGGGCCCAAAACACCCTTCCCGGTTCTCCGTTCTCGGCATAGCACGGTCTCCGACCTTGTGACCTGTGCCGAGAGGCTGACCTGAGCTCAAGTTCTGGCTCTGCAACTTGCAAGCTTTGTGACCTTGGGTACGTCACCCATCTTTCTGGACTTTTCTCAAACACAACATAGATTTAAAAATAACGTCTGCCTCAAAGATGGGATTGGACAGGATGATAATCTGTATTGTGTGCTCAGTGCAGGCTGGTAGTGTGCACTCGAGAAACAGGAACCTAAGTCGTTTAGATTTTCTCCTGGAGATCGTTGCCCAGAGTGCACTGCATGGGATGCTAATTCCACAAGTTGAGTAGGTTTTGTGAAAAAAAGGCTTTTAGGCCAGGCGTGGTAGCTCATGCCTGTCATCCCAGCACTCTGGGAGGCCGAGGCGGGAGGATCGCTCGAGGTCAGGAGTTCGAAACCAGCCTGAGCAAGAGCGAGACCCCGTCTCTACTAAAAATAGAAAGAAATTAATTGGCCAACTAATATATATAAAAAAATTAGCCAGGCATGGTGGCGCATGCCTGTAGTCCCAACTACTCGGGAGGCTGAGGCAGGAGGATTGCTTGAGCCCAGGAGTTGGAGGTTGCTGTGAGCGAAGCTGATGCCATGGCACTGTAGCCCTGCCACAGAGTGAGACTCTGTCTCAAAAAGAAAAGAAAAAAAGATTGACTTTCCACAAAATACTGGTTTTTTTTCTTTTTGCCAAAAATATAAAATCATAGTCATATTGAACGGGCTTTTTCAAATTACATGTGCTCCTGCCCTATGACGTTGTCCTGGGCCCCATCACAGATTTAGTGAGCAGATACTTCATTCCACGGAGCATGGAAAAGTTCATCAGGACTTAGGCGTGACTGTTCCTGGGAAACCTTGCCAGGTCCCCTCCACCTGGCTCCACCTGGCTCTCCCTGTCCCTGGCACTGCCCTGATGGCCGCTGCCTCATTAAAAGAGAGAGAAGTTCTCTCCATGGCCAGAGACATTCAAGAGGCTAAGATGTTGGAGAGAGGTTAGCACCTAGTGGAGGCTTCCATCCTATTCAGCCAGAAGAAAAGAAATGGGAGAGTTTGGATAAGGCAGCCAGCTACAGTACTTTGTGACTTGGGTTAGTTCGGGACATTTTCTACCGTGCAGAGAACAGGTCCTTCTTTGTCCATGAACCATGAGCCCGTCTGTGCAGCCCTGTTGCCGAGGCAAGCTCCTGCCAAAGTATTTCCTTAGCCAACCATTCACCCATTGAACAAACTTTTAGGGACGCCTGGTAAGTGCCAGGTGTAGTGCTTGCGGAAGGGAATACAACAGGAAACAATGACGACAAAAACTGTTTCTGCGCTTATGGAGCTTACGTTCTAGTGGGGGAGGTGAGCGATGTATGTGTCAGGCCGGGGTGAGGAAGCCAGGAGGGCTGTGATCCAGGTGGTCCTGAACCCCAGGAAGCACAGGGTGCAGGAGTCAGGCAGGATACAGTTTGAATCCTGGCAGAGCTGCTCAACGTAATGTGTGGCCTTAGGTACGTCCCTTCACTCTCCAGGCTTCAGTTTACCTTTCTCTAATTGGGACCAGTGACACATTCCCGGCAAAGCCTTTGAGAGGCTTTGAGTGACGCTGCGCGGAAAGCCTTGGGCCAGTGCCTGGCACACAGTGGTGCCCCATCGTTAGGAGCCAGAATGAATTCAGCCAAAGGCAGCGTTAACGTAACGGAAGGGAGGCAGCAGAGGTGGAGGGTCGGAGTTTGGGGGGGCGTGTAGTAAATGGAATTTTCTCAGCTTTCCTGGTTCCTGTTGTCTGGGCAGGTTAGGATTCGGGAGGCGGCTTGAGGGCGGGGACGGAGGTTTGGGAGGAACTTACCGGGATCTGTAGTGGGGGAGGGCGTAACCAAGGCTAGTTGGACTGCTGCCTTGGGGGGCCTGTGTCTCCCAGCCCTGCCCGCCCACTTGCCCCCCGTCCCAGCCCTCCCAAGTCCCATCATCTCCGTGCAGCGAGGGGGCAGAACTCCGGCACCGGGACAGCCAGGTCCAGCGCTGTGAGGACCTTCTGCAGCAGCTGCGGGCCGTGGTGCCCCAGATCGACATGGAGGGGGATCGCAACGTCTGGATTGTGAAGCCTGGAGCCAAGTCCCGAGGACGAGGTAGGGGTCAGCCCCCGCTTCCTGCACCAGCGCCCCGTGACCTGTTTCCCCCACTAGGGGCCAGAGAGGTTGGGGTGCAGGCTCCACTGAAACCAGGCTGCATGGGTTTGTGAACCCTAGCTTTGCTACTAATGTTCTGTGTGACTTTGAGCAAGTTATTAATATGTCACCTCTCTGAACCTCAGTCTCCTAGTCTGTGAATGGGGACGGCAGCAGTGCCTCCCGTGAGGTGAGGATTAAAGGAAGAGGGCATCTAAAGGCACAGTGCCAGCACAGAGCGACTGCCCCGTACACCTGGCTGCTGTGATGACTATGCAGCCCTCCTCTCCTGCGTCCAGAGTTAGGGTTAATGTTCTGGGCGGGATTAGTGATGCTCATGCACAGCGAGGTGCTTGTCATCTAAGGGCTTTTTAGATTTGACCAATGCATCCTTGTGGGGTGCAGCACAGTGGCTAAGGACACGCAGGCTGGACACATAGCAAATGCGGAGTACTCAGATGCTGTGCCTTTACACAGCTACTGCTGTATAGACGCTATGTTTAGCTGCTATTCTGGCTGCTAGGCAAGTAAGAGTGGAATTTAAAATAGAAGAGGCAGCAAGCTGGGGCCATGTCCTGAGAGCAGAAGACAGACGGCGCCAGCTCTCTCCGCATGCTGCCCTGGATGAGGTCACTCAGGCCCGAGTGGAGCTGCCGCAGCCCAGACACTGCGAGATGCTACTCCTCCTGAGGACGTCATGTCAAAACCAGCATTGGGGCCGGGCGCAGTGGCTCACGCTTGTCACCCTAGCTCTCTGGGAGGCTGAGGCGGGCGGATTGCTAGAGGTCAGGAGTTCGAAACCAGCCTTAGCAAGAGTGAGACCCTGTCTCTACTAAAAATAGAAAGAAATTAACTGGCCAACTAATATATATATAGAAAAACTTAGCCGGGCATGGTGGCTCATGCCTGTAGTCCCAGCTACTCAGGAGGCTAAGGCAGGAGGATTGCTTGAGACCAGGAGTTTGAGGTTGCTATGAGCGAGGCTGACACCACGGCACTCTAGCCCAGGCAACAGAGTGAGACTCTGTCTCAAAAAAAAAACCAGCATTGGGTTTCTTTTTTTTTTTTAAACTTAGAAATAGTTTTTTTCCAATTATGAAAATGTTGATTATTTTTTAAAAGGCAAGCAATAGCCACCCTCGATTTCACTAAGAGACAATTATTATTAACCTTTTGGTGTTTTTTTCTATACTTTCTTCTATGCATTTGGAATATGTGTGTGTTTATACATATTTTATTTTAAACAAAAACATAGCCTCCTTTTATTCATTTACTATATCTTTCCATATCAGTTAGTATAACTCATTTCTGTTCCGTATGTTTTTTTTGAACATAGATATGGGATATCATTCCATTTCAGTATATCTAGATCTTTTTTTTTTTTTTGAGACAAGAGTCTTGCTCTGTCTCACTGGATAGATAGAGTGCCATGGCGTCAGCCTAGCTCACAGCAACCTCAAACTCCTGGGCTCAAGGGATCCTCCTGCCTCAGCCTCCCGAGTAGCTGGGACTACAAGTACATGCTATGATCCCTGGCTAATTTTTCTATTTTTAGTAGAGATGGGGTTTCGCTCTTGCTCAGGCTAGTCTCAAACTCCTGAGCTCAAGCAATCCTGCTACCCTGGCCTCCCAGAGTGCTAGGATTATAGGTGTGAGCCACCGTGCCTAGCCAATCTTTTTTTTTTTCTTTCTGTTTATAACTTCTTATCATAGGCACTTTCAAATATACTTAAAAGTAGAGAGAATAATACAATGAATTTCTATATACTCAGCACCAAATTTTAACATTTCATCTATTTCAGAAACTTAATTGAAATATATATATGATATACTTAATTGAAAAGGATACACATGGCCAGGTGCAGTGGCTCACACCTGTAATCCTAGCACTCTGGGAGGCCGAGGCAGGAGAATTGCTTGAGCTAAGGGGTTTGAGACCAGCCTGAGCAAGAGCAAGATCCCGTCTCTACAAAAAAAAAAAAAAAGAACAAAATAGCCAGTCAACTAAAAATGAAACAAAAAATTAGCCAGGCATGGTGGCGCATGCCTGTAGTCCCAGCTACTCGGGAGGCTGAGGCAGGAGGATCACTTGAGCCCAGGAGTCTGAGGTTGCTGTGAGCTAGGCTGATGCCACGGCACTCACTCTAGCCTGGGCAACAAAGTGAGACTCTGTCTCAAAAAAATTTTAAAAAAGAAAAAAAAGCTAAAAAGAAAAGGATACACATCTTGGGTATACAACTCAATGAACTGGCATAAAGTGAAAATACTCATGGAAACAGCACCCACTGTCAAGAGATAAAACATTACCTGCACCCTAGAGGACCCCTCTCATACCTCCTCCCAATCTCCACCTCCCCACAATGGTAACTCCTGACTTATAATACCATAGATTGCCTGTTTTTAAATTTTATATAGGCTGGGAGTAGTGGCTCATGCCTGTAATCTTAGCACTTTGGGAGGCTGAGACAGGAGGATCACTTGAGCCCAGGAGTTTGAGGTTGCAGTGAGCTATGATGACACCATTGCACTCTAGCCTGAGCACCAAAGCAAGGCACTATCTATAATAAATCAATCAATCACTTTTATATAAAAGTACAGTATGTACTCTCTTACCTCATTCTTTTACAGCTGCATGGTCTAATCTTGTTTGGATGTACCTTCATGGATTTATCTAATCCTTTTCTGATGGATATTTAGATGGACTCCAGTTTCTTTGTATTTATTTGTTCATTTATTGATTGCTATTACAAGCAACATTATGATGAACATCCTGTGCAGATATCTTTGTGGCCTTTTCCATTTATTTCCTTAGTATAAACTGAAATGAAATTGTTGGGTCAGAGGGCATGAATCTTTTTTTTATTTTTTCCTTTTATTTCGTCATATTATGGAGGTACAAATATTGTTAGGGTTACAAATATTGCCCCTGTCCCTCCTCCCTCCCCTCGATGTGTCCAATCCCTTGGTGGTGTGCACCACACACATTATGAAAGCATACACCCCTTTCCTCCTCCCCGCTCCCGCCTGCCCATCAGCCGATAAAAAGTTTGTTTTTTTTTTCCTTTTTTGTTTGGCATTTTTTTTTTTTTGACATTTTGGTTACATTGTATATCTTTGGCTCTCCCTAAGAAGGGTTAGAGTTATGCCCATCCCCTCCAAAGTGCTTGCCACATCCCTATGATTGGGTCCCCCCCCAATCCCTGGTGAGCATTGCCACCATTTGAAAACCATAGTTTCAATCAGTCAGTACCAATTTGATGGTAAGTAGATGTGGGGCCCATTTTCCATGTCTTGTGTCACCTCACTTTGGATAACGGGCTTAAGCTTAATCCAGGATAGCATAAATGGTGCTAGCGTACAGTCATTTCTTAGGATTGAGTAATATTCCATTGTGAGCGTATACCACATTTTAATTATCCACTCATGAATTGACGGGCACTTGGGTTGTTTGCATGACCGTGCAATAGTGAATTGTGCTGCTATAAACATTTGGGTGCAGATGTCTTTTTTTTTTTTTTTTTTTTAAGACAAGAGTCTCACTTTATTGCCCAGGCTAGAGTGAGTGCCGTGGCGTCAGCCTAGCTCACAGAAACCCCAAACTCCTGGGCTCAAGCAATCCTGCTCCCTCAGCCTCCCAAGTAGCTGGGACTACAGGCATGCGCCATCATGCCCGGCTCATTTTTTCTATATATATTAGTTGGCCAATTAATTTCTTTCTATTTATAGTAGAGATGGGGTCTCGCTCTTGCTCAGGCTGGTCTCGAACTCCTGAGCTCAAAGGATCCGCCCACCTTGGCCTCCCAGAGAGCTAGGATTACAGGCGTGAGCCACCACACCCGGCCAGATGTCTTTATAATAGAATGTCTTATGCTCTTTTGGGTACATGCCCAACAATGCTATTGCAGGGTCAAATGGTATTTCTATTTCTAGCTGTCTGAGGTATCTCCAAATTCTTTTCCACAAAGGTTGCACTAATTTGCAGTCCCTCCAGTAGTGTAGGAGTGTTCCTGTCTCTCCGCATCCTCGGCCAGCATTTGTTGTTTTGGGGTTTTTTGATGTAGGCCATTCTTACTGAGGTTAGGTGGTATCTCATTGTGGTTTTGATTTGCATTTCTCTAATAATTAGAGAAGTTGAGCATTTTTTTATATGTTTGCAAGAGGGCATGAATCTTAATCTTTAATATATAAGGCGTCATGTTCTTGGGAATCCTGGTGATTGATTTGGCCATTTCGAGAAAAGATCTATTCTGGAAACCAGGTGCAAGTTTTTCTGTGCCATTGGCAGGTGATCAGGCTGCTTTGGGGCCTAAACAACGAAGTATTGAGACTGATTTGTGAGTGTGTATGTTTCATTTATAACATGATTATGATATTTACTGGCATTAAAATGATACCTTATAAGCATAAGATAACCTCAGAATGAGATAAAATTAAAATACGATGCCATATTTCACTTAGGAGAATGGCTAAAATAAATAAATAATCAATCAACAGTGTTGAGGTGGCGGAGTAGGCAAAAAAAAAAAAAAAAAAACACGTTGAGTAGGACGTGGCCAAACACAATCTCACATACTCTCGCTAGGACTGCCAATTGGTAGAGCATCTTTGGCAATATAAAATGAAAAATGGACGTAACCTTGGAGCCAGCAATCTATGGCTAGAAATTTATTCTACAAGTAATAATAATGATAGGAGTTAACATTTACAGAATGCTCACCACATGGCTTTAATTTATACACCCCTGTGGAACCAAGGCACATGTGGACTGTACACTCTCACATAACCTGGAAGGACACCCACAGGCACCTGGAAGCAGCAGTTAGCTGCCTCTAGAGGAGACGTATCTTTTGTTGTATATACTCTTTTGTACTAATTTGTTTTTGTTTTATAGTGTTAATTATTGGGGGAAGAATAGTATGTGCACATGCTGTTTCAAAAGCCCAATACTGGGCCAGGCGCGGTGGCTCACGCCTGTAATCCTAGCTCTCTGAGAGGCCGAGGTGGGCGGATCGTTTGAGCTCAGGAGTTCGAGACCAGCCTGAGCAAGAGCGAGACCCCCATCTCTACTATAAATAGAAAGAAATTAATTGGCCAACTAATATATATAGAAAAAATTAGCCGGGCATGGTGGCACATGCCTGTAGTCCCAGCTACTTGGGAGGCTGAGGCAGCAGGATTGCTTGAGCCCAGGAGTTTGAGGTTGCTGTGAGCTAGGCTGACGCCATGGCACTCACTCTAGCCTGGGCAATAAAGTGAGACTCTGTCTCAAAAAAAAAAAGCCCAATACTATTTAAATTTCTATCTATGCATATATTCCTTTCAGTCAAACAAAGCTAGTTAATTAGAAAAAATGTAAACTCCTTTGCAAATTCCTGGCTTTCCCAAAGGCAACAGGGTTGTTGTGACTGAGGGAAGCAGCCTTACCCGCTCGGCCCTGTAAGTTCTGTGGGGTAAGAGATGATGATGAGCTCCTTGTGGTCCCCCGGCCCTTCCCCCGGCCTAAGCCTGACCTCCTGACCCCAGACCACCCTCTCCCCGCTTAGGCATCACATGCATGGACCACCTGGAGGAGATGCTGAAGCTGGTGGACGGCAACCCCATGATGATGAAGGACGGCAAGTGGGTGGTGCAGAAGTATATTGAGCGGCCCCTGCTCATCTTTGGCACCAAGTTTGACCTGAGACAGTGGTTCCTTGTGACCGACTGGAACCCACTGACCGTGTGGTTCTACCGAGACAGCTACATCCGCTTCTCCACACAGCCCTTCTCCCTGAGGAACCTGGACAAGTGAGCCACACCTGGCTTCCCTTGAGCTCCTGGACTGGGGGTGGGGGGGTGGTAGAGCTGGCAAGCAGTGACAGTGCAGGGTGCTCAGGCAGCAGCTCGGGGCTGCACGCAGACTCCACAGGCAGGCGGGCCCTCGTCCCGCCCCACCCCATGCTGAGAGTGCATACCCGCGCCCCTCACTGCTTCAGGCACTTGGGATGTTAACAGCGATAACACACGATCCAGCTCTCAGGAGCTGACGTTCTAGCAGGGAGAAATAGACAAGCAATGGGCATGAGTAAAATTAACCAATAGGTTAAAAGGTAGTTCATGTTATAGGGGAAAGAAAATGTAGAGCAGGGTGAAGGGAGATCAGGAGAAATTCAACAGGATGAAGGCAAGATGGGGTATTAACTCAGGGGTGGTAAGAAGAAGCCTGGTTGAAGCCTGGGTTCAAGTTCCATCTCTTCACCTTCCAAGTTGTGTGACTTCGGTCAGGTGAAAACCGGGTTTAGCCTCACTTTCCTCATCTAAAGCATGGAGGCAATAGTACGAAACTCAGTTATAGCTATTAATTATTGAGTGCTTCCTCTGTGATAGGTGCTAAGCCTTTGTGTATATTATCTCACTTGTTCTTCACAAAACACAAGGCCGGGCATGGTGGCTCACACCTGTAATCCTAGCACTTTGGGAGGCCAAGGCAGGAAGATCACTTGAGGCCAGGAGTTTGAGACCAGCCTGAGCAAGAGGGAGACCCCATTTCTACAAAAATGAGAAAAATTAGCCAGGCATGGTGGCGCACACCTGTAGTCCCAGCTACTCGGGAGGCTGAGGCTGGAGGATCATGTGAGCCCAGGAGTTTGAGGTTGCTGTGAGCTATATGACACCACTGTCCTCCAGCCTAGTGACAGAGCTGAGACCCTGTCTCAAAAAAAAAATAAATTGAAGCGGATACTGTTATGACCCGCATTTTATAGATATGAGGAGCACGCAGGTTGATGACCTGCCTAAGATCTCACAACTGGCTGATTGTGAAGATGGGACTTAATCACGTCTGGTGACTACAGGGCCATACTCTTACCCAGCATCTTATCTCCCAAGCTCTGGGAGGGTTAATTATGCACAAAACTCTTAATACTGTGGCCCCTGAGGTTAGGGCCCTGAGACCCGTCCTAAGAGATGAGACTGGTTCTGGCCCTAGAAGAACATGGTGAGGCCCAGAGCTTGGTCCTTTCTGCCCCCTGTCCAGTGATGCCCCGTCCCAAGTTAAACAGTCCAGGGTTTGCCTGTCCTGCCTGTGTCTGGGTGGGAGGGGCACAGGGGCTGGACCTCAGTTTCCTTCTTCCCGCCGCAGCTCGGTGCACCTGTGCAACAACTCCATCCAGAAGCACCTGGAGAACTCGTGCCGTCGGCACCCACTGCTGCCCCCAGACAACATGTGGTCCAGCCGGAGGTTCCAGGTCCACCTGCAGGAGACGGGGGCCCCAAACGCCTGGTCCACCATCATCGTGCCTGGCATGAAGGCTGCCGTGATCCACGCACTTCAGACCTCCCAGGACACTGTGCAGTGCCGGAAGGCCAGCTTCGAGCTCTACGGCGCCGACTTTGTGTTTGGCGAGGACTTCCGACCCTGGCTGATCGAGATCAACGCCAGCCCCACCATGGCACCCTCCACAGCCGTCACCACCAGGCTGTGTGCTGGCGTGCAAGCTGACACCCTGCGCGTGGTCATCGACCGCAGGCTGGACCGCAACTGTGACACAGGAGCCTTCGAGCTCATCTATAAGCAGGTGAGGGGGCTGGGCCTGGGCAGGACCCCAGGAGTCTGCCCCCTCTTCCAGGCAGACCCGAAGCAGAGCACAGCGCTCTGCAGTCAGGCCCAGTTCAAGACCTGGGTTCGGCCGGGCGCGGTGGCTCACGCTGTAATACTAGTACTCTGGGAGGCCAAGGCGAGCGGATTGCTCAAGGTCAGGAGTTCGAAACCAGCCTGAGCAAGAGCGAGACCCCTTCTCTACTATAAAAATAGAAATAAATTAATTGGCCAACTAATATATATAGAAAAAAATGAGCCAGGCATGGTGGCGCATGCCTATAGTCCCAGCTACTCGGGAGGCTGAGGCAACAGGATTGCTTGAGCCCAGGAGTTTGAGGTTGCTGTGAGCTAGGCTGACGCCACGGCACTCACTCTAGCCTGGGCAACAAAGCAAGACACTATCTCAAAAAAAAAAAAAAAAAAAGACCTGGGCTTGCCAAGGCAATTTCATCGCTTGAGCCTCAGTTTCCTCATCTGTAGAATGGAGATAATATTGCCAGCTTTCTCATGGGGTTTGGGAGAATGAGATGAGTTAATACATGTGGATCATACTTCTAGAGAGGCATATGACATAATGTTAAGAACGCAGACTCTGGCCGGGCACGGTGGCTCATGCCTGTAATCCTAGCACTCTGGGAGGCCAAGGCGGGTGGATTGCTTGAGGTCAGGAGTTCGAAACTAGCCTGAGCAAGAGGGAGACCCCGTCTCTACCATAAATAGAAAGAAATTAATTGGCCAACTAATGTATAGAGAAAAAATGAGCCGGGCATGGTGGCGCATGCCTGTAGTCCCAGCTACTCGGGAGGCTGAGGCAGTAGGATCACTTGAGCCCAGGAGTTTGAGGTTGCTATGAGCTAGGCTGATGCCATGGCACTCAAAAAAAAAAAGAACGCAGACTCTGAATCTCCTTGGGTTCAAATCCCTGCTCAATAACTATGTTCTGCATGGCTTCGGACAAGTTCCCAACCTGTAGGCAGTCTCAGTTTCCTCATCGTAAGCCAAGAATAAAAATAGGCTGGGCACGGTGGCTCACACCTATAATCCTAGCACTCTGGGAGGGTGAGGTGGGGGAGAACTGCTTAAGGCCAGGAGTTTGAGACCAGTCTGAGCAACATAGCGAGACCCCATCTCCACAGAAACATAGAAAAATTAGCCGGGCATGGTGGCGCACACCTGTAGTCCCAGCTACTCGGGAGGCTGAGGCAGGAGGATCGCTTGAGCCCAGGAGTTTGAGGTTGCTGTGAGCTAGGCTGATGCCACGGCACTCTGGCCCAGGCAACAGAGCAAGACATAAGGCTGCAAGAATTAAATGAGTTGATGATATAAGAATTTAGAATAGTGCCTGACACACAGTAAAGGCCACAGAAGTTTTAGCTATTGCTGTTATTACCTAGTAAGGTTGTCAGGAGCTTTATGTTAAATGGCATCGCCTGAAAAGTACCTCAATATATAGTAAAAGGCAATTAGTGATGGCTGCTGTCATTATCATCATTATTTTACCCGTCTTATCCCAAAGAGAGATTTAAGTCTACTTATAGAATAGAACAGGATGTTTGAAACTCAGTCAGAGGCCGATCTCCAGGGGTCTGAGCTCTGGAAATCATTTCTCGTGGCAGTTCAATTAAGGGCCTTCTATTAGGTCGGATTCACTCAGGTCTGGCTACAGGGAAAGAACGTCCCAATTGCCGTGACTTAGGCAGCCTTGTCTTTGTTGCAGTTACTGATCATATCTTAAATGAATACACTGGCATTTTAGTTTTGAAAATGCAGACAAGGAAATACAAGGGCAGGAAAGTATGGCAAAGGCAAGGGAAAATGTACTGTCATGGTGCAGTGGTTCCCAAATGCTGGTTCACAGGCCAGAACCACATGGGAAGCCTTCTGAAGGTCTAGGTGTCAGGGGTCCCCACCCTAGAGACTGCCCCAGAATGCCTGGCTTTGGGACTACAGTATCTGCATTTTTCAAATGTTGTTTATTGCTGATTTGTTCTCGTTTTTTTAGGCCAGCATGGAATCAAGGCTCACACGTTGCATTGGTTTTATTTTTTCTTTCATTTCTTTTAATCTAGGTCAGCACCACTGCCTTTTTTTCCCCCATAGTTTTGATCTTTTGAAGGGACCAGGCCTGGTGGTTTTGTACGGCTGTCCCACATTCTGAATTTATCTGATTGTTTCCTTGTGGTGTTACTTAACTTGGTCTTCTGTTTTCTGAATGTCCCATACACTAGAAGTTAGGTCAAACAACTTGATGAGGTTCAGGTTAAACACATTAGGCAAGAACACTTCAGAGGTGATGCCAGGCACCTCAAGTAGCATCACGGGGCACATATTGTCAGAGCACCTCGTGATGAGTAACGCAACGTTTTTTGTTTTTTTTTTTGAGACAGAGTCTCACTTTATTGCCCAGGCTAGAGTGAGTGCCGTGGCGTCAGCCTAGCTCACAGCAACCTCCAACTCCTGGGCTCAAGCAATCCTGCTGCCTCAGCCTCCCAAGTAGCTGGGACTACAGGCATGCGCCACCATGCCCGGCTAATTTTTTCTATATATATATTAGTTGGCCAATTAATTTCTTTCTATTTATAGTAGAGATGGGGTCTCACTCTTGCTCAGGCTGGTCTCGAACTCCTGAGCTCTAAATGATCCGCCCACCTCGGCCTCCCAGAGAGCTAGGATTACAGGCGTGAGCCACCTCGCCTGGCCTAACGCAACGTTTGCCATGCATGAAGGTGGTGGCTACCAGGTCTCCATTTAAGCTATACACTCCCCTTGGCAATTATTATTTTTTTTTTTTTTGAGACAGAGTCTCACTTTATTGCCCAGGCTAGAGTGAGTGCCATGGCGTCAGCCTAGCTCACAGCAACCTCAAACTCCTGGGCTCAAGC
>VSMD01100236.1:0-29793 GCA_008750895.1 Mirza zaza | reverse complement strand
AGAAATTAATTGGCCAACTAATATATATAGAAAAAATTAGCCGGGCATGGTGGCACATGCCTGTAGTCCCAGCTACTCGGGAGGCTGAGGCAGTGGGATCACTTGAGCCCAGGAGTTTGAGGTTGCTGTGAGCTAAGCTGATGCCACGGCACTCACTCTAGCCTGGGCAACAAAGTGAGACTCTGTCTCAAAAAAAAAAGAAAAAAAAAAAAGAAGTCTGTGTGACAGTTACCCTTGGGTGAGAGGGAGGTGGAGACTGGATTGGGACAGAAGGGGGCTCCTGGAGTGCTGGTAAGTTTCTTTTCCCTTTCTTTTTTTCTTTCTTTTTGTAAAAAATTTTTTTCTTTTTTATTATTATTATTTATTTATTTATTTATTTATTTTTGAGACAGAGTCTCACTTTGTTGCCCAGGCTAGAGTGAGTGCCGTGGCATCAGCCTAGCTTACAGCAACCTCAAACTCCTGGGCTCAAGCGATCCTCCTGCCTCAGCCTCCTGAGTAGCTGGGACTACAGGCATGAGCCACCATGCCCGGCTAATTTTTTCAATATATATATTAGTTGGCCAATTAATTTCTTTCTATTTATAGTAGAGACAGGGTCTCCTTCTTGCTCAGGCTGGTTTCGAACTCCTAACCTCGAGCAATCCGCCGGCCTCAGCCTCCCAGAGTGTTAGGATTACAGGCGTGAGCCACTAAAATTTTTTTTTCTTTTGAAGGAGTTGGGGGTTGTGAGGAGGGGTGTTCAGTTGCCTCGGTTTTCTTTGTCCAGACAGAGACTCACTCTGTCACCCTTGGTAGAGTGTAGTGGTGTCGTTGTAGTTCACAGCAACCTCCAACTCCTGGGCTCTAAGCTATCCTTCTGCCTCAGCCTCCAGGTAGCTGGAACTACAGGTGTGTACCACAACACCTGGCTGTTACCCCCCACCCCCTTTCTTTTTGGTAGAGATGAGATCTCACTCTTGCTCAGGCTAGACTCGAACTCTTGAGCTCAAGCGATAATGCTAGGATTATAAGCATGAGCCACCATGCCCTGGCACTTTCTTTTTTCTTTTTGGAAACAATGTCTCACTCTGTTGCCTGGGCTGGAGTGCTGTGGTGTCATCATATCTCACTGTAACCTCAAATTCCCAGGCTCAAGGGATTTTCCTGCCTCAGCCTCCTGAGTAGCTGGGACTACAGGCACGGCCACTACTCCCAGCTAATTTTTTTTTTTTTTTTAATTTTTTGTCATGATGAGCTCTTGCTATGTTGTTCAAGCTAGTCATGAACTCCTGGTTTCAAGTGGTCCTCTTGCCTCAACCTCCCAAAGTGCTAGGATTACAGGTGTGAGCCACTGAGACCAACCAGGGTTCTATTTCTTGATCTGAGTACTGTTTATATGGCTATTTTCCACATGTGAAAATTCATTGAGATGTACAGTTACAATATGTGCACTTTTCTGTTGGAATATTATTGTTCAATAAAATGTTTTGTTTTGTTTTGACTTGTTTGTAGACCCAAGGAATTGTTTTGTTTTTTTTTAAGAGATGAAGTCTCACTATGTTGCCCAGGCTGTCCTTGAACTCCTGGGCTCAAGTGATCTTCCTAGTCCCAGCCTTACCAGTAGCTGGGACTACAGGTGCATGCCACTAGGGTTGACTAAAATGTTTTTTAAAAAGACTTTTGTTAGTTTTGGGCGGAGTACAGTAGGGTTTTTTTGTTGTTGTTGTTGTTTATAGTGAAGGGACAGTAAAAGTTCTTACTCATTGGCTTTTGCAATAAGGGATAATACATTTGTATTAAGTAAAACAACAAATCATATTTTATAATTGATTTTTCTAGTCCACATATGGCCAGAATATGAGAAGAGACAAAGTCGAAAGAGATGAAAAGTTGGGCCTAGGTAGCAAAGGAGAGGACAAGAAAGACAGTGTAGTATATACAGAACAAGAAAGAGCTAAAAGGAAGCAAGTGACAACAAAAAAGGTTAATACAGAAACACATATGTTTTTTAAAAATCTTCATACTGTCAGAATGGGATATAAAGATTCTTCTCTAGAGCTTAGTAACACAGGCATTCATGAAATGACCTTTTTTTCCTACATTCAACAAAGAAAAATTCCTAAAACCCTGTCTTACATTCAATAAAGAAAATTTCTTTTATGAAAGCAGCAAGGTTGATCCCAGTTTACAAGGGGAAGTGCATCTCTTTTTACAGTGTTACGTTTCCACCTTGTGGCCTTTTAGGACATCATGACAAAGGACTCAAGATTTACAGCCAAGGCAGAGAGGATATTTCCTGCTGGCATCTGTTGTGTTGTTTAAGGGTTAAACCCAGGCCCCAGATGGGAGGGTCTGCGTTCCTGTATAAGATTGTAAGGAGAGAGTGGAGGAGGATATCTGAACAGACTCTGTGAATTTCCTTTTAGGCTGGACTGAGCAACGACATTCACATCAAAAACAAGCATATTATCTTGAGATTTATAATCCTTTGTCGGCTACATCTATTAGGTCTTCCCTATAGATAAAATGCTCCTTTTTAAAAAAAAAACAAAAAAACAAACGAACACCCAAAATAAATTTAACAGAGAAACTCCAGAATGACCTGTTATTAGATTGAATTGTTTACTGCCCTGACACTAAAACATTTATCATATAAATTATAAAACAGGCTTAAATGGCATATGTACACATACATGCAAGTGCCTACTCTGAGCTCATGTCTGATATTCTCTCCTCTCCTAAATAAAGAACAAAAGCTTTGCCGAGATTTTTTTTTAAGTGTCATTTAGGGATTTAAGATGATGAAAGAAAAATATCTGAAAGCCCCTGCCCTTCATGCTGTGCCCTTATAAGTGATATTACTAGAACAGATATAGGAATTAAATTACTGACTGTATAGTCGGCTTGAATCATGAAGGCGAGTGTTTGGGAGCACAGAAGTAAACAGTGAGCTCCCTAAAAGGCAGAAGTTGACAGGAAGCCGTGGGAGAAGCCAAGGCCCCAGGTGACTTAAGTCTGTACCCTCATGGGAATGCGGCTCAATCCCAAAATTTAGGTGGGAGAATTCCAAACCAGGAAATTAATGATTAGTGATTTAATGAATTAATTACTAATGATTTAACAGTTAATAAATTTCTAAACCAGAAATGTGCCTATCAGTGAAGAGGTGCCAGATGTCTGAAGAAGCCAACTGCTGTGAAAGAAATAACAAACTGAACAAATGGAAGATCACAGGCATGAGCCACTGTGCCTGGCCACATATTAGTTTTCTATGGCTGCTATAACACAGCCATCAATTCAGTGGTAAAACAACACAAATATACATTAAAACAAGTACATTTAATATCTTCAGCAACATAAAGCAAAATAAAACCAGGTATGAAAAATAATCCATTAGAGATTTAAAAATTAAAGCCCAAATTGTTGAAGGAAAAAACTCAAAGGCTGGGCTGAATAACAGCATGCACACACTGAAGTGTGAATTAGCAAGATGAGGCATTAAGTTAAGGGAATCCTGCAGAATAAAGCACAAAGGAAAAAAAAGATGCAAAAATTAAGGCCGGGTGCGGTGGCTCACGCCTGTAATCCTAGCACTCTGGGAGGCCTAGGTGGACGAATTGCTCAAGGTCAGGAGTTCGAAACCAGCCTGAGCAAGAGCAAGACCCCCGTCTCTACTATAAATAGAAAGAAATTAATTGGCCAATTAATATATATAGAAAAAATTAGCCGGGCATGGTGGTGCATGCCTGTAGTCCCAGCTACTCGGGAGGCTGAGTAGGTAGGATTGCATGAGCCCAGGAGTTTGAGGTTGCTGTGAGCTAGGCTGATGCCACAGCACTCACTCTAGCCTGGGCAACAAAGTGAGACTCTGTCTCAAAAAAAAAAAAAAAAAAAAAGTTAAGAGATATAAAGGATGGATGAAGATACCCAATTTCTCCTCTAGTAGGAATTCCCCAGGCAGAGAGCAGAGAGAATCAGAGGAAGTAATATTTAACCATTAGCTAAAAATTCCCCAGAAGTGAAGAAGAAAGGCACAAAATTACAGAACACTACAATAAAGAGAAAAACGTTAAAAGCTATCAAAGCAGAAAATAGTTTAAATTCAAAGAAATAATGATCAGAGTTTCATTGTAAATCTCATTAGCAACACTAGGTACAAGCAAACAGTGAGGCAATGTCTTTGATGAGGTGTTGAAAAATATCTGCCATTTTAGAGTTCTATATCCAGCTACAGAATCATTTCAGAGCCTGGTGAAACAAAGACACTTTTGAACATTCAGGATTTAAGAAAGTTTACCACCAACAGATTATCTGGGAAAGAACTACTTAAGATGTACTCACGTATGGAAAACAATGAATCTGGTGGAGCCAGCAGTGTGAAAAAAGCAATACTTACCCAAGTAATTGGCCAATCCTATTGCTTATGACTAAATAGGTATTGAGTACCAAAAATGTTAAAAATAACAATTTGGGACTAAAATTCTGTTTGATATCAACAGGGGACTTGGGAGAAGGAAAACAGCAGAGAGTAGTGAATATTTCTTATTTGGAAAGAGTCTATGCATACGGATTAACTTTAGATTTTGTTAGGCAAATATAACTTTATGTATGGATCTAAAAATCTAAGAGTAACTATTAGAAAAATAGTGAAGTGCATAACTTTCAAATCAAAAGAGAAAAAATAAGATGGAACAAAGAAAATTCAATTAACTCAACAGGAAGCAGGAATGAGAACAAAAAGAGAAACAGAGAGCAAAGTAAATAGAAAACACAAAGTAAGATAATAAAGTCCAAACAAAGGAGTCTTCATAACAAATGGGCAAGAAGAAAAAATAAAATGAATAGAAAATAGGCAATTCGTAGGAAAACATCATTCAAGGAAAATTAAAATTGCTAATAAACATAAGAAAAATGCTCAATCTCAACAGTTATCAAAGAAATACAAATAAAATAGTATTGAGATGCTATTTTTACTGATCAGATTAGCAAGTATTTTTTAATTTTAATAATATCAAGTGTTAGCAAGAAGTTGGGTTAACAGGTAGCCTCATGTCCCACCCATGGGAGTGTATATGGTGCAGTCAATTTGTAGGGCAATTTGACATAGCTACTAAAACCAAAACATTCACATACATGTACAAGGAAGTATAGTCAAGATTATCCCAGCAGTATTGCTTGTAGCAGAGAGATATTGACAATAATGTAAACATCCATCAATGGGCAAATGACTAAATGAATCACAGTATGTTCCTACCTCAGAACACTCTGCAAAAGTTAAAAAGAGTAATTTAGATTCATTTTTGGTAATAAGGATAGACATACTACAAATATTTAAAAATTTATAGGATGAAAGGTACAGAATTATTTTATATGTGTAAAACCACATAAAACAATAGTGTATATATATTATATATATATATATTTAGATGCACATACGTATATAAACACCTAGAAAAAGCTCTGAAAGGTTAAACCTCAAACTCATAATTGAGATTGCCTCTGAGGAAGTGAGATGAGGTGAGGAATGGATGAGTGGTGTCTGTTGGCCTGGGGGTAGAATATGGGGGTGGGATGCAGGGATTTAGTCTTATTTGTAAAGTCTGATTTTATTTTCAAGGAAATTATTTATGTATTATTTGTTGAATGAATCTGATTCAGGATCAGATTATTTTTCTCTGCATACGCTGGCCTTTGCACAGACGACAGATTTGCTAATCTAGTCTAGACTGACCAGGTATCCAGGAAATAGGCGGTGTAGACACGATTGGTCACCAAGAGTCTATGATCTCTCCCTCCCTTCCATCCCATAGTACTCACCAGATGCCAGCATCTTAAAGAATGAAAGGGGTCTGCCATATCTGGCTGTGGATTAATGCTAGTGGTACCCATTCTTGCAGGTTCCTAACACCCTGCTAAGTAAAGCTATGTGTGTCTGCTGGGAAGTCTTCCTTTTAAGTAACTGGAAAAATGATACTCTGGGTTAGGTTTCAGGGTTGGGTTTTAGCCTCCAGTCTGTTAAAGCTCTTCTGTGACCTCCCTTGAGCTATCCACTTTCTGAGATTTTATGTGTAAGATCAAGAAAAGGGGAATGTGGCTAGAAAGATTCCATAGGAAGTAAATTAAAAACAAAAGGGAAAGGAGAGGGGAATGAATTTCCTCTTCTCCAGTATGGCAATGAAAGGTTGGAGACACAACTAGAACAATTCTTTATGTCAGTCCCTTCCTAATTAGTCACAGATGTGTGCATTTTGCTACTGGTTTCATTTCCTTTGGATATATACCCAGCAGTGGGATTGATGGATCAAATGGTAGTGGGGTTTTTTCTTTGATTGTTTGTTTTGCCTTGTTTTGACACAGAGCCTTGCTCTGTTGTCCCAGGTAGAGTGCAGTAGCACCATCATAGCTCACTGCAACCTCAAACTCCTGGGCTCAAGGGGTCCTCCTGCATCAGCCTCCTGTGTAGCTGGGCCTACAGGCATGTACTACAATGCTAGCTAATTTTTCTATTTTTAGGAGAGACGGGGCCTCATTCTTGGTCAGGCTGGTCTCAAACTCCTCAGCTCAAGTGATCCTCTCACCTCATCCTCCCAGAGTGCTAGGATTATAGGTGTGAGCCACTGCACCCGGCCTCTATTTTTAATTTTTTGAGGAACTTTCATACTGCTTTCCGTAATAGCTGTACTAATTTACAGTCCCACAAATAGTGTGTAAGGGTTCCCTATTTTCCACATTCTTGCCAACACTTACCATATTTTGTCTTCTTGATATTAGCCATTGTAACTGGAGTGAGGGGATATTTCATTGTGGTTTTGATTTGCATTTGCTTGATGATTAGTGATGTTGAGCATTTCTTTCATGTATTGTTGGTTATTTACATGTCTTCTTTTGAGAAACAGCTATCCAAGTCTTTTGCCCATTTTTAATTGGATTACATATTTTTTGCTATTGAGTTGAATTTCTTATATATTCTGAATATTAACCCTTGTCAGATGTATAGTTTGCAAATATTTTCTCCTGTTTTGTAGGTTGCCTCTTCACTCTGTTGATTATTTCCTTTATGCCTGTGCAGAAGCTTTCTAGTTTGTTGCAATTCCATTTGTCTATTTTTGTTTTTGATGCCTGTGTTTTTGAGGTTTTATCCAAAAAATTCTTGCCCAAAACAATATCATGAAGTGTTTTCCCTATGTTTTCTTCCAGTAGTTTCATATTTTCAGGAGAAACTTACACTTAAGTTTTTAATTTAACTTGATTTTTGCATATGGTGAGAGATAGGGGTTTGGTTTCATTCTTCTGCATTAGGATATACAATTTTCCCAGCACCATTTATTGAAGAGAGTGTCCTTTCCCCAATGTATGTTCTTGGCAACTTTGTCAAAAATCAGTTTGCTGTTGTTTTAGTTCATTTTCTGTTGCTATAACTGAATACCTGGGATAGGTATATTTATAAAGAATGGGATAGTGTAACTTATAAAGAAATTTATTTCTTACATTAACAGAATTGATTAACACTCTTCAAAAGAATTAAGGTCATGAATGAAAAAGAAAGATAAAGGAATTGTCCCAGATTAAAGGAGACTAAGGAGAAGTGACAAATGCACTGTTTGGTCCATGAAAGGGTGTGTGATAAGTGGTAAAACTTTAATGAGGATGGAGTGAAGCAGATGTGTAAAACAGTCTAGATGTGAGAGAATTGTGGGAGCATTTCCTATAGTAGTTTAGTGTTGATTAAATTGTCACTACAGGAATCAGACTCTAAATCAGGGTTTAGGAGACCAGAAGTCCCTGTCAGTTAAAAGAAAGAAAGGAAAAAGAAAAAGAAAAAGAAAAAGGAGGGTTGCAGTGTCTCCTACTAGGACCTGCCAAATACTTCTAGGCAATGTCACTGGCATCATTTTAGGTGGCAGGCAAGATGCCTGCCTTCTGATGTATTTGGGTAAGTAGCTGAGACTAGGGGAGGTTCGATACTTAGAATGAAAACAAAGGATTCTTGGTTAAACTGAAGATTTCACTGGAGAATCAGAAACCTTAACAGTCTCTTAGATGTTGAACCATGTCTTTTTCCCTGAAAAGTACGTACCTTTTGTTACAAGATCTCATTGGAGATTGTATTACTGAGGAATAAACTGAGATTTAAATATGTGGAAGTACTATTTAATGTCATTATGTACCAAAAATTGGAAGACTTGCAGCAGGTTTAAAATTTCAACTCTTGTTATAACTATTTAAAAGATTGTGAACTCATCAAAATGTACATGAATTTTTTTTTTTTTTTTTTTGAGGCAGAGTCTCGCTTTGTTGCCCAGGCTAGAGTGAGTGCCACGGCGTCAGCCTAGCTCACAGCAACCTCAAACTCCTGGGCTCAAGCAATCCTCCTGCCTCAGCCTCCCGAGTAGCTGGGACTACAGGCATGCACCACCATGCCCGGCTGATTTTTTCTATATATATTAGTTGGCCAATTAATTTCTATTTATAGTAGAGACAGGGTCTCACTCTTGCTCAGGCTGGTTTCGAACTCCTGACCTGGAGCAATCCGCCTGCCTTGGCCTCTCAGAGTGCTAGGATTACAGGTGTGAGCCACCGCACCCGGCCAGAATTAAGATTTAATATATTATATGATGGGTAGACTTATGTGAATTCTCAGGTATGGTTATGCCAGTGCAAGAACTCTCTAACATGAACAAATTCAATAAAGAAGTATGACTTTAAAACATTTGAAAAAATCTGTGGGAGAAGTGCTAGTAAAGAGAGCAAGACTGAACACGCAGGAAGAGGAACTCAAGATGGAGCACCATCCCAGGGGAGGCAGGAAGTGCTTGATCAAGCACATGGTAGTCACTGGCCTTGGGCAAGAGTGGGGACTGCTTTTCCCAAGACTGGAAGAAAGGGGTTAAAGGAGTGTGTAAGCTGTTGTTTTTGTTTGTCTACCATCCTTTTTCCCTGATTTTAGTTCGAACTTTTTGGGGAGGGGAACCCACTTCTCTTTCTTTTATGTGGTACTCGTGGCACCAGAGGAGTGGAAATATGACCTAAGGGAAGCCAATCAGATTATCTTTCTTTCAGGAATTTAAAACTACAGAGGAGAAACACAAGAAGGGAAATGATTAGAGCTGAGTCATTCTGAGGGAATTGGCTCAAAAGAGACTGTCTTAAGGTTTCTGTCCTTCACAAGACCTGTCCGCTTAGCTTTTTTACTTAAGTTCTGTGAGCTCTGTAATATCTTTCCCCAAAATTCTATTTTGTTTGAGTTTGCCAGTCAAATTATGTTTTGTGCAAATAAAGAACTGTATAGGATACAGAAAGTGTAGGCATAGAAACATTTTAACTATGAGGTGAGGGTGGGGTCTGCTCTCTCCAGTCGAGGCAAGTGGGTGGATAGTGTGAACAATGTGTTGAAATTATGGAAGGAAGCTGATGCAGGATAAGTATAAATATCAAGGATAAAAAAAGGTTTACTAATCAGTACTGAAGGTCCAGCGAAGTTTGCATAACATCAGTATATTGTGATTTCCTTCAGTAACCTAGGTACAGGAAAGAAGAAAGGGCCTATGATGGACTGATTCAAAGTAAAGAGCTAGCACAGTCGACAAGTCAAAAACATAAGTTGAGGATATTAAAGAGGCTGTCAAGAGAAGTTTAAAGTTAATATCAATGGGCTGTAGGTATAACAGGCAAGGGGACAACTAAGGGGATAGAATGGAGAGAAAGAGGGACACTGAGGGACTTAGGCTTAGGTTGACCAGACACAATGGACTAGGGAGTAGGAGAGAGACCTGAAAGCTTAAGAAGTTGCTATGTTGCAGCTTATTTAGATTTAGAAGTCATACATCTAGAATAGACTTAAAAGTCTAAACTCTATTGCAGTTGAGATTTAGAAAGTTCCAGGGACGAGGTCTAGGGTGTTGCATGTAGATTAAGTTGGTTAAGCACATGGCCACTGAAGTTGCTTATGATGATGTTAGATGAGACGCAAGTTTGGTAACTGGTTCAACTCAATTTTACCAACCAAGTTCTAAAGTGTTTTTTGTTTTAATGAATGTAGGGAAATGGCTAGGAGTTTGGTGGATGGCAACTTGAATATGAAGTTCCCTTATGACATTAAGACTCTGGCCTTAGTGTTAACACTTAATGTAATGTTACTTAGTGCAATATACTGGCTCACAATGTGGGTTCCTGGTTCTGCTTCTGTACTGATTGTCTAACCATGAGTAAATTAGTTACACTTTCTGTACCTCAGTTTCCTTAACTGTAACTTGGGGATAATAGTCCCTCCCCCACAGGGTCATTGTGAGAATTAAATGAACTAATATGTATTAGGTTTTGGTAAATATTGAGCACTTCATAAATGTTAGTTAGCTATTATATAAATAAATGATTACAATATAATGTAATACTTAACCATAAATACTGTACAAACATAGAAAATAACTGACAAGTCACTTAACTGTACTTGGGATATTCAAGTAAGTCTTCAATGAGGTGTCAACTGAGGTGATTACAAAACAAAGTCTAAAAGCTGGACAAACAAGCTGGCGCATGGGGGAAGTGGTTAGACCTACGTTGAAAGCTCACCTAAACAAGGCACCTTGCTAGCTGTTGTTTTTTTTTTTTTGAGACAGAGTCTCACTTTATTGCCCAGGCTAGAGTCAGTGCCGTGGCGTCAGCCTAGCTCACAGCAACCTCAAACTCCTGGGCTCAAGCAATCCTGCTGCCTCAGCCTCCCAAGTAGCTGGGACTACAGGCATGTGCCACCATGCCCGGCTAATTTTTTCTATATATATTAGTTGGCCAATTAATTTCTTTCTATTTATAGTAGAGATGGGGTCTCGCTCTTGCTCAGGCTGGTCTGGAACTCCTGAGCTCAAATGATCCGCCCACCTCGGCCTCCCAGAGAGCTAGGATTACAGGCTTGAGCCACCGCGCCCGGCCTACTAGCTGTTTTATAATTATCACACTTAATATCACATCCAGGGCAGGCACGGTGGCTCAAACCTGTAAACCTAGCACTCTGGGAGGCCGAGGCAGGCGGATTGCTCAATGTCAGGAGTTTGAAACCAGCCTGAGCAAGAGCAAGACTGTCTCTACTATAAATAGAAAGAAATTAATTGGCCAACTAACATATATAGAAAAAATCAGCTGGGCATGGTGGCACATGCCTATAGTCCCAGCTACTCGGGGAGGCTGAGGCAGCAGGATTGCTTGAGCCCAGGAGTTTGAGGTTGCTGTGAGCTAGGCTGACGCCATGGCACTCACTCTAGCCTGAGAAACAAAGCAAGACTCTGTCTCAAAAAAAGAAAAAAAAAAAAATCACATCCCTATAACATACGTTTTACTGAGGAGGAAAGCCAGGAAAAGTTAATTTGCCCTTGGGCACACATGAACGGAAATTGGGACTTTTACTTTAAAAGTAAGTTGGTGTGGCACAAGAGCAACTCAGTACAGGGAACCTAAAAGAAGCCCGAGAGAGAACAACGGGATCACAGTCCTAGTGGGGAGCGAGGAGAACGGGGTATGGATGATGGTTTTATGCTTGTCCTAATAAGTCTGGCCTTGACTCTGAGGGCAATGCTGAGAGAGTAAAGGATTTTAAGTAGGCCCTACACAGAGGGTGAGACAGAGCAGGTCACCCAGAGCATGGGATGCCCAGGTAGGTCAGGGATTCTCCATTCACTGAGCAGACGTGAGCCGGCTTCCTCGCGGACAGCGGCTAGCAGCAAAAGAGGCACAGCAGGGAAGGCCTTTGCCTTCTTCCACGTCGCCCGACTTCTAAAGCTCTCAGGCTGGTCGCTCCATCGGCTGCTGGAGGGCATCTCTCTCCGGACGCGCCGGGCTGGCAGCCTGTCCCGGGGACGGTCACGCGCCGCCACCAGCCTCGGGGAGAAGCTGCAGTTCCCGGCCCACCTCTTCAGCGCTCCCGGTCGGCTCCCCCAGAGCAGTTCTCCGCCCAGCCCAGCGGGCCACTCCCGCCACTCCAAATTCCTGTCCCAGTCCACAGCCACACCTCCCTACTCGCCGCGCAGCACGCCGGTCACGTGCGGGCCCGGTCACATGACGGCGGGCCACGTGAGGCCTGGACGCTCCACAGGGGCTGGGCTTCCGGAGCTCGGCAATCCGCGGCTGCTGCGGGTGTTGCGGCTGGGACGGTGAGAGCCGAGGGCCGGGCCGGGCCGGGCCAGGGAGGGCCGGGCCGCCGCCGCCCCCACGTTCAGCCCCTTCTCATCCCTCCCGCTGCAGATGAACCGCACGACCCTCGATCCGGAGCGGGCGCCGGCGTCCGAGCCCGTGTGGGAGCGGCCCTGGTCGGTTGAGGAGATCCGCAGGAGCAGCCAGAACTGGTCGCTGGCGGCCGACGCCGGCGTGAGAGGCGGGCCGGGGGTCGCGAGGGCAGGGCGGGCCGCCGGGAGGACTAGAACCCGAGTCCCCCTGCGCCGGGCTGCCCTGCTTCCCGCTCTCTTGTTAAGAACGAAGGTTTCCTCGTTCTCGAAAACTCCACCGTGGCAGTCCCAGTCACCAGGGAGAGGGGCGAGCCGGACCTCAACCCACTGAGTGCTCGGACCTGGGTCTCTTCATTGTTTGAGTTTCCTAGCCGTCGGCTCACCTCCACCCCGAGGGCCAGACCCGTTTCCGCCGCACTGAGGGATTCCTCGGTGCTGGGACCTGGACTGAGTGGGGTGGGAGAAGAGCCCTCACGTGGATATCCTTGAGTGAGACTCTTCAAAACGGGGGCCTCAAAAAGCTCAGAACTGTAATTCCAAAGTCCTCTATGAATAGGATTTTTGGATAAGAGTGGTGGTTGGTTATCTTACTCTTCGTCTGGGATCGCTGTAGAACAACCACCAAACAGGACTTTAGAATCTAGAAACGGCAAGTGTCCATTGACTCGTTGCCACTCTTTCGATGAGCTTTCTTAGTGTTTTTCAATACCACCTGGTTTTGGTACTGTTAAAAGCAGCATCCCTTTTATTATACGTTACAACACACGCAAACGTGAAAGTGTATGGGTGGGTTCTTTATAGTCTTGACACAGAATAGAAGCATATAATATTGATAATACTGTATGTTTATTTTTTAAACAGCTACTGCAGTTTCTACAGGAATTCTCACAACAGACAATCTCTAGGACTCATGAAATCAAGAAACAAGTGGATGGACTAATTCGGGAAACTAAAGCCACAGATTGTCGCTTACATAATGTCTTCAATGATTTTCTTATGCTGTCTAATACCCAGTTCATTGAGAACGTGAGTTATTTAGTTACATCATACTAGTGAATAATACTTTTTGAGGGAGCAATAGATATTGTAATTTTAAATGACCTATTATTTAGGTTGCCTCCTAAATTTTGGTAGAAGTAGTGGTTCTTGGTAATTGAAACTTTTTTCTGTAGGATTAATCCCTGTTTTTCATTAATAAAGTTTTAAGTTTGTTACTATCAAGCATTTGGAAAAATTTCCTCATATTCCAGTCTTTCCATCCCTTTGTAGTTTTGAGAGTATTCAGCAGTTGTGCTGCATTGTGTGGCACTCAGACTAACCTTGTTATTATGGCATGTTCTGTAAGGACAGCCATATACCTGATCTGACCCTCTGGACACCAGCATGTGGCTTTAGTTATTGATTAGGTCCATTATATTCTGATAAATTATACTAATGGGATGTGTGTATCTACTTGGAATGTTCTCCACTAAAGCTTTCTGATGATGGCTGCCCTATGATAGAGAATCAACTGTAAACAGGTTACCGAACTTGAACTCATGTGTAATTTTGTCTATATATTTACTGAGTTTCTTTTCTTTTTGTTTTTTTGGAGACACTCTTGGTCTGTCGTCCTGCTTAGAGTGCAGTGGCATCATCATAGCTCACTGCAACCTCAAACTCCCAGGTTCAAGTGATCCTCCTGCCTCAGCCTCCTAAGCAGCTGGGATTACAGGTGCACGCCCCCATACCTGGCTAATTTTTCTATTTTTAGTAGAGACAGGGTCTCCTCCTTGTTCAGGATGGTCTGGAGCTCCTGGCCTCAAGCAGTCCTCCTGCCTTGGACTCCTGTTTATTTATTTTCTTGTAGATGCTAGGAATACATAGGTAAATTCAATAGAGCCTTACCTTAGTAAACAGTGTAATTCCAGAATAGAAAGAAAATAAGCTGGATGGAGCTGAGTGAGTGAAGGCAGACTGTTAAGAAATGAAGATGGAGAGGAAGTTTAAGCTGATCTATGTTTCTTATGGGATGTCCGCTTTCTGACTATCAGCATTCATTTGTGAAAAGAAGATTAATAAAGTAGGCCACCTTATGAAGTTGTAAGATGTAAAGTAATGGAAAGATAATAAAAAGCCCAAGATTTAGGATTGTTAATTCTATGCAGGCAATTTGCACACCACGTTTATGCATTTTTTAGTAGAACAGGTTGAAATGCCACTTTTAGATTTTTTTTTTTGAGATGGGGTCTTGCTCTGTTGACTCAGGTAGAGTATAGTGGTGTGACAATCGCTACCTGCAGCCTCAAACTCCTGGGCCTCAAGTGATCCTCCTGCCTCAGCCCCCCAAGTAGCAGGGACTACAGGTGTATACCACCACGCCTGGCTGAATTGTCTATTTTTTGTGGAGATGGGGGTCTTGCTATTGTCCACGTTGGTTTCAAACTCCTGGGCTCAAGTGATCCTTCCACCTTGGCCTCTCAAAGTGCTAGGATTATAGGCGTGAGCCACTATGCCTGGTGCACGTTTAGCTCTTTTTAGGGAACTATGTGTAAAATCATGATCTTAATGAAGGTTTTAGGGATCTCTTTACCAGTTACTTCCTTTAATGGAAAAGGAAAATTTGCAATTGTGAAATAAAACAAGTATTCAGTTAAAGTAAGTTTTCTTACTATCTGTACAGAACGTCCATAACAATTCCACTGGAAGAGTCAGTTTAGGAGAATCAAGTGTCTACTTGTCTGGTGTACACAGCCCGGTCACTTTTTCATCAAGCTGAATTTTCTGTCTTTTTTTGAGACAGGGTCTCATTCTGTCACCCAGGCTGGAGTGCAGTGATGGTGATCATAACTCACTGTAACCCTGAACTTTTGTTGGTATCCTTTTATATGCATGTTTTCTCATTTTGTGCCTTTTCTTGCTAGATCAGGTACTCAGCTCTTCTTTGCAGTCAGTGTTGCTGCACTAGACTGGGCAAGGAATAGATTTGGGAGGTTTCTTTTGTCCTAGATGTATTCCCACCAGATTGATACTTGATAGATACTTTAATGGGAAGAGGTGGAGGGCATCATAAGCTTCTTTTCCTGAATCACAGTCTTCACGTCTTTTTTCTCCAGCTCTTCTTTTCTGGCCAAACATTCCTTTTCTTTTCCTTTTTTTTTTTTGAGACAGGGTCTTGCTGTGTTGGCCTGGGCTGGAGTGCAGTGATGTCATCATAGCTCACTGCGACTTTCAACTCCCAGGCTCAAGAGATCTTCCCACCTCAGCCTCTTTAGTAACTGGGACTACAGATGTGTATCACCACACCTGGCTGATTTTTCTACTTTTTGTAGAGACAAGGTCTTGCTGTGTTGCTCAGGCTACTCTTAAACTCCATGCCTCAAGCAGTCCTTCCATCTCAGCCTTCCAAAGTGCTAGGATTACAGGCATGAGCCACTGCACCCAGCCTTATGATGTTTTTGTGGAATTTTTTGGGTTTTATTTAGACAGGGTCCTGCTCTGTCACCCAAGCTGGAGTTTAGTGGCACAATCATAGCTCACTGCAATCTCAAACTCCTAGGCTTAAGTGATCTTCCTGCCTCACCCTCCTGAGTAGGTGGGACTACAGGATGTGCGCCATCATGCCTGGCTAATTAAAAAAAAAATTTTTTTTTTTTTTTGTGGTGATGGGTCTTGCTGTGTTGCTCAGGCTTATGTTGAACTCCTGGTCTCAAGCTATCCTCCTGTGTCAGCATCCCAAATTGCTGGGAGTACAGGTGTGAGCTTCTGTGCCCAGCTTGTTTTGTTTTGGTAATAGTTCTTTATTTCTGTCCACTTCTATGGATTCCCGGTTTTCCATTCATCTCTTCATTGCCTTAGTGTTCAGTCCTTATGTCTCTTCCCCCTCCAGTCTGCAGCCAGAACTCCTCTCTGCACGTGCTGGTGGCCACTGCCAAATCTAACTGCTTCCCTGACCTATAATGCCATGTTACAGTTCTTTCCATTTGTGGCGGAGCATGGTGATGTTGACATAATGGTTAATATGCCTAATAAAACTCTGAAAAAATGTACTTGCTGATCTGTATTTGGCAGTGATAGGGCTTTTTGTGTGTTTTTTTGAAACTGTGTCATCAGTACTTGTGTATTACAATTCAGGTTTGAATGATGTGCCATTTGGCTTCATGGTAATTTATCAGAAAGATTATTCAAATTCAAGTAGGTTTCTGGGTTTTATTAATTAACCTCAGAGACAGCCACAAAGTTGTAAACTACTTTGTAAAATTAGTGAAACAATCCAGACTTTCTAGGGCAAGAGGAGTCAGGACTTTTTAGGGCAAGAGAAATTAGTACTGTTAGTAAAGGCTCAAGAGGGCACTCTGAGGGAGGAGAAATACTAATTAACATTGGTCAGTGTTTCACTGTCTAATTAAAAGGTAACAAAATTATTAAAGCTTCATTAATCAGTTAATTTAGAAATTTATCCTAAGATATTAAGTGGCGTAGTTAATGACTTCAGTTTGTTAAAAGATCTGGTAGGGGAGGATTTTTTATTTTTTCCAAATCTTTAGCTTTGTAAAATTAAAAAAATTTTTTTCCAAAATGAAATAGTTTTCTAGATCATCTTCCTATTAGTTTATAAAAGCTGAATTTTAGTCATTTTTTTTGCTCTCCTTTTCTATCTTTCTCTTGAAGAAACACATGAGGTTACCGAAACTGTCATAGACTCAACAATTAGAGGAAGTAAAGCTCCAGAGTTACTGGCCCGTAGCTTCCTGCACAGGCTGTCTGTCCTGGACCCACTTTATTTTACATTATGTTGTCCTTTACTTTTGACACTTCAGCCTTCTTGTTCTTTGGGGTACCATAGATCCTGCTGCCACTGGGCTTTTGCTTTCATTGCTGCAGATGCCTCTGTCCTTTGACTGACATCTTTCTTCTAGGTCTTAGCTTGATTATGACTTACTCCTTGACCCCTGGATAAAAACACTTGAAGCATCACATACCATTCTTTAGTTGACTTCCCACAATCATAATTTTACATTATTGATAGAATTTGATGAGTTGAACTCACCTACTAAGCCCCATATTTTTGCCAAATGTATTCTTAGGGCCCAGGACAAGCCTGATGTGGGACTCAGTGATTATTTGAATGTGTGAATGAATGTGTGAGAGTACACATTAATGTGCTTGTATGATCTGTTAGGGAGTCCCCAGCCCTGGTCTCTTTTTCCCTAGTTCCCCACCATCCCCTCCTACCCTGTCTCCCCAAATGAGGAAAAGCTCCCTTGAGGGAAATACCAACTATATTTAACAGTTCTGGAAGTATCTATCTGATTATAAAATGATCACGAAACACATGAAGCTGTGAGTTCATCCTGGTGGGGTGATGGAAGTTAGCATTGATTATCTGCTGTATACTAAGTACTTGAGGTGCACAGTCCTTCTCACCTGTAAAAGATCCCATGGATTTTAGTTTTTTGCTGGTTGGTTTCTGAGATGTCATGTTTGGCTTTCCAGCTGTAGGCTACTGATGTCATGTGAGTGGTTTTTTTTTTTTTTTGAGACAGAGTCTCACTTTATTGCCCAGGCTAGAGTGAGTGCCATGGCGTCAGCCTAGCTCACAGCAACCTCAAACTCCTGGGCTCAAGCAATCCTGCTGCCTCGGCCTCCCAAGTAGCTGGGACTACAGGCATGTGCCACCATGCCCAGCTAATTTTTTCTATATATATATTAGTTGGTCAATTAATTTCTTTCTATTTATAGTAGAGATGGGGTCTCGCTCTTGCTCAGGCTGGTCTCGAACTCCTGAGCTCAAACGATCCGCCCACCTCGGCCTCCCAGAGAGCTAGGATTACAGGCTTGAGCCGCCGCGCCCGGCCCATGTGAGTGGTTTTTAACACCAGGTAGGGAGAAAAGTAGGGTGTTGGTGCTGTTCAGACTTCAGTATAAGCTCAACCTTTGAGGTTAATGATCTTGCTATTCAAATGCCAAAGTAACCTTGGTAGCTGCCATGTCCTAAAGGCTCACTTTTAAGATTTACTTACTTTTTTTGGATCCTGTCTTTAAAAATTACCATAGTGATATCTGATCTTTATAGAACAATTAGGAAGAGTTAAAAAAAAGAAAAATTATCTGAAATTTCCTCAGCTAGAGGGGAACCTCTAAATGTTTTGACACATATATTCTAAGTCCGTTTCCCATGCCGACATCAGGCTTAGAAGAATTAAACCTGCAAAAAAATCAACTACAATTCTACCACCCCAAACTAACCAGTCATTGAACATTTTGGTGTATTTCTTTCTAGTCTTTTTTTTTTTTTTTTACTTTAACCTTTTCTAGATGACAGTGTGTATTTGTAGCCTGCTCTTTTCTTAATGTGAACTTATTATTTAACATGTCTTTGAGACTTTTGTGAACTTCTATTCTTACTCCATTATTTGACTGTATCATAATTTATTTAACAATTCTCTAATATTAAATGTTTATTAAATATTTTGTATGTATAGCAAGTTCAGAGAATAACCATAAATGCTAAAAATATATAGCAGTTTTTAGTGTTAGCAGTTAGCATCAATAGATTTTAATATTTTCTCATATTTGCTTCAAAGGCACCAGCTCCCCATTTTTGTCCTTAACTCTAAACATTTTGGTTGGGAGCTCCTTTGTATCTCTGCCTTTTTATTCTCTCTCTTTTTTAAAATATATATATATTTTTTTTCTTTTTTTGAGACAGAGTCTCGCTTTGTTGCCCAGGCTAGAGTGAGTGCTGTGGTGTCAGCCTAGCTCACAGCAACCTCAAACTCCTGGGCTCAAGCAATCCTACTGCCTCAGCCTCCCGAGTAGTTGGGACTACAGGCATGTGCCACCATGCCCGGCTAATTTTTTCTATATATATTAGTTGGCCAATTAATTTCTTTCTATTTATAGTAGAGATGGGGTCTCGCTCTTGCTCAGGCTGGTTTCAAACTCCTGACCTCGAGCAGTCCTCCTGCCTCAGCCTCCCAGAGTGCTAGGATTACAGACGTGAGCCACCGCACCCGGCCTTTTTATTCTCTTTACGTAGAGAGGGATTTCATTTTCCCCCTCCATTTTAGATAACCTTATTGTGTGGTGGTTCTTTTCCTCATTAATTTTTGCAATGAATGTGTGTGATCATGTGAAAATAAAATCAGGCTTCCTTATAATTGTGGGTCTGTTTCTGGCTTCTGTTGTTTGTTATGTTTCTTTACTGTCTGCAGTTTTATGATCTTAAATACCACAGATTTCTAATAAGTTTTACTGGGGCATGTCCCCATAATATCTATTCAGAATTGTTATGTTTATTAATCTTTGACTTTTTACTTTCCCGTGTGAATTTGAGGATTATCTGACTATTCTTAGCATCCGATTAGAATTGCATAGAATTATAAATTTGGTGTTTGTGTGACTTTCTGCTATAAATCATGATACCATGTGCATGCTATTGTTTGCATTTGTGATTATTTTTCTTGGACCTAAATTTAAGAAACAGAACTTTTGGGTCAGAGAATATGAACATTTAAAAACAACATTGTTTGATAAGATTGACAGATATTTTTTAAAAGGTGGACACCGTCCATTGCTGGCAAAGATTTGGGAAATGGGCACTTGAGTACACTGCTGTTGATAGTGAATTGTTACACATTTGTGCATAAAGATCTGGAAATAGCTATTAAGATTAAAAAACAGTTTTGTCTTTTAATGTGGCCATCCTACTTTTGGAAAGCCTTTGGAAATAAAGGACCAGTGCCTAAGAACATAAGTTCAGAACAGCTTTGTTTACAATAGCAAAAACTGGAAATCTTAATATTCACCCATAGGGAACTGTCAAATTAATATAGTTGAGTTTATACCATAGAATATAGGCAGATATTAAAAAGATTGAGTCAAGTCTGTATGTATTGACCTAATAAGTCATTAGGTTTATGAGAACATTAAGTGAAAAAGTAGGGAAGAGAAATGTATTTAGTATGAGTACATTTTTGTTTTAAAAACAAGGGAAGGAGAACTCAGTATGTGCACATCTTTATGTATTTGTGTAAAAGGAGCACAAACACCAGGTTTAAATTGGTTATTCCAAGGATTAGGTTGGGGGTAGAGAGGGAACTGTTTTTAAATATATCTCTTTTATGTATGTCTTTTTTTTTTTTTTTTTTTTTTGAGCCAAAATCTTGCTCTGTTGCCCGGGCTAGAGTGCTGGGGCATCAGCCTAGCTCACAGCAACCTCAAACTCTTGGGGTCAAGCAATCAATCCTTCTGCCTCAGCCTCCCAAGTAGCTGGGACTACAGGCATGTGCCACCATGCCCGGCTAATTTTTTCTATATATTTTTAGTTGTCCAGCTAATTTCTTTCTATTTTTAGCAGCGTCGGGGTCTCGCTTTTGCTCAGGCTGGTCTTGAACTCGAGCTCAAATGATACGCCTGCCTCGGCCTCCCAGAGTGCTAGGATTACAGGAGTGCCACTGTGCCTGGCCCACATATGTCTTTATATTGACTTAAAATTTTAAAAATTGACATAGAACTCACATACCAAAAAATTCAGCATTTAAAAAGGTATACAGTTCAGTGGTTTTTAGTGTATTCATAAAGTTTTATAACTATGGGCACTATTTCCAGAACCTTTTAATCAACTCGTTTATATTGACTTTTTATAACAAGTGTGTTATACTTCAGTAGTTTAAAAAAAAAATTTGGAGGGATGGGCGTGGTACTCACGCCTGTAATCCTAGCACTGTAGGAGGCTGGGGCAGGTGCATCGTTTGAGCTCAGGAGTTCGAGACCAGCCTGAGCAAGAGTGAGACCCTGTCTCTACTAAAAGTAGAAAGAAAATTAGCTGGACAACTAAAAATATATATGGAAAAAATTAGCCGGGCATGGTGACACATGCCTGTAGTCCCAACTACTTAGGAGGCTGAGGCAGAAGGATCACTTGAGCCCAGGAGTTTGAGGTTGCCGTGAGCTAGGCTGATGCCTTGGTACTCTAGCCTGGGCAACAGAGTGAGACTCTGTCTATAAAATAAAATAAAAATAATTTAAAAAAAGTTTGGAAAAAAAAGGAAGTCATAGTAAGTTGGCAGAGTGACAGATTTATTCTGGAAAAGAGAATTCTGCTTGTTGGTACTGTAAGGGTTAGTTAAAAGCCTTGGCCTTACAAATCAGTGGGAGATTTTGCCTATCTGCTTTTATGTAAATGGGATAATAAAAATTTATCAGTCGTTTCAAGCAACAAAATGAAAATATATTTTACCTTTACCATTTCTATTGCTCCAAATATTAATGCTCTTGTTACCTGGTTGATAAGTTACACCAGTTGACATTCTCGGTAGCCTTGGGTGAGAATACCTGTATCATTGCCCATCAACGTTATGTGTTAGGTTAAATGAAAAGGTGTGAAACTGGTATCTTACTTACTTTTTGCAACTCTCTGATCAATGAGGTTAAAGTTATTTCATGTTTCCTAGTCATTTGTATCTTTTTATTAATTTTTGGTGAATTGACTATTGTTCTTTGCTATTGTCCATAACCCACTGAAAGTGGCCTCAGCTATTTAAATAACCATTTCCTTCCCCATCGTTGTCTTTTTTTAACTGAATATTGAGTTGTTATGTTGTGATTTATTTCAAATGATGTTTTGACTGTCTGAAAATGAATTTGTTTTCACATTCAGCGTGTGTATGATGAAGAAGTGGAGGAGCCAGTACCCAAGGGTGAGGTGGAAAGAACAGAACAGGTACCTTCATTGAATCACTCTCCAGTGAGTTCTTGTCTTTGAGAAGAAACGTGCTGGAGAGTTGTCCTGTGGCTGGTGGGGGCTGCTGGGCAGGGCACTGGGGGAAGAGGGGAAACTGCTCCTCTAGCAGCCTGGCGGTTGAATGCTTGCATTTGTTTCTGAAATGTAGCATATTAAGTAATATATAGATTAATTTCCCAAATATGGCGTAAGAATAGAGCAGAGGTCAGCAAAGTTTTTCTATAAAGAGCCAGATAGTAAGTATTATAGGTTTTGCAGACCACATAGGTCATTTTTATATGGCTTCATGTGTTACAAATGCATTAGCCCTCTTCCGTCTCCCATTGTAGCCTGAATTCTGGGTTAGACTCTTTCCAGCACTCTGGCAGAGAGTCTCTCCTTCTTCTCCCACTCCGGAAAGCACAGTGGTATGTGAATATATTTATTATGGGAGTAGCTTTGAATTAGCTCTAATTTATTCAGATAATATAAATCACTTGAAAAGGTTGGTACTTTATCAGTAAATAAAATATTTTTTACAGATGTAGCTATTAGATGAGGAAAGGATATTAGAAAGCAGCTATAGTTCTGTTTATTCCCAGCATTAAAAAATAAATAAATTTAATTTTTAGTAGTACTCAAGGATTTGCTAGCCAGAAGTATCTGGTTATACCAGTTCAGGGTTCGATTTGAAAATGATATTTAGTGAACTGTGTTTTAAAAGCAACTATATATTTATTTCACAAACACGTTTTCACAAACTCAGTACAATAGTAAGTATTTAACTCAGAAGCGTGTGTACCGAAGTAGAAAAAGATATACCCACCTGGCCCTCAGAGCAACACTGTATGGTTTGGTTCCTTCTGTAATTATGTAACAACTTCTAGAATATTCATGAGGTAGATAGAATATGACAGTACATATTTTTCAGTGTTTCTCACAACTGATGGCACAGTTGTGTATGAGGGGACTATCACTGAGAGCTGCTGTTGTAGGAAGTAGAGACCTGCAGGAAACTTTCAGCAGGTTGGTGATACGAACTTTTTTTTTTTTTTAAGGGGAAGCATTGTTCTGGGGTGATAGAATAGATTAGAGATGAAACTCACCTTTTAGTAGGGAACAAATTGATAAAATATTTGCATTGTTAATTGTCCTGTTTTTTGTTTTTGTTTTACTGTAATTGGAAAATGACATCTCTGGCGAGAGTGTTTTCTCATAAATCTTAACTCCTAAAATTGTCCAAGGGACTGTTAACCAAGGCTAATACCATTTGTTCTCCTAAAAAGCAAATACTGTGCAGTATGAATCTGCAATATATTGATAGTTATGGTGAATTTAAATATCTAGGACCCTTTATTCCTCTAGTAACAGGGGAGAGACCATTCATTATTTGGGTGCTTTTAACACACCTTCTCTAACTGAACCATCACATAATAGTTGTACTTCTGATTTTGTGGACAATGAACCTGAAGCTCTAGGACTTCAGGTAGTTTAATGCCTGTCCAGAAAGTGGCACACTTTGTATTTAAAACTTGCAGTCTTGCTGCAAAGTCTGTGTCAAGGCATTCAGCAGAATCTGACTTTGACATTTTTTTTTTTTTTGGCATATTATGGGGGTACAAATTTTAAGGTTTCAATATGACTTTGACATTTAAAATTTTTTTTTTTTTTTAGCATAAAGCTAGGCTTTAATGAGCATTTGGTGTTTTCCTGGAGTGATAGCCATATATTGGAGATTTATACTGCATGGTATTTGTTTTTTAGGAGAAGACTCGGGAACAGAAGGAAGTAGATCTTATTCCTAAAGTGCAGGAGGCTGTGAACTATGGTTTACAAGTATTGGACAGTGCATTTGAACAGCTTGATATAAAAGCAGGAAACTCAGACTCTGAAGAAGATGATGCTAATGAGCGTGTGGAACTGATCCTTGAACCAAAGGTAAAGACGTTCAGTTTAAATGTTCCCTGTTATACCTGTTATGTCTTGAGTACTTTCCTTGGGCACATAGTTACTAAATTGTGGAGTTTACCTCTAGGAGGTGAGTGTGTCACTTAGCAATCTCACATTGACTCCATCAGAAAGAGGTGCTTTACCTGAGCGTTGATTGAGCCCTGTGAGGTCCAAGGCAGTATGCCAAGTTAGAGGGCACGGCTCCCACTCTTGAGGTGTGTATTACTGTCTGGTGGGAGAGAGGAGACATTTGTGAGAGTAACCATCGTAAATGCTTTGAGAGAGAAAGGACTTCCAGCTGGATGTTGGGGCACAGATGAGATTTGAGTTGGGGTTTGAGGAATGAGGAGGCTCATGGGAGGTAGACGTTGTTGGGAGCTGAAAGTCTGTAGCTTGTGCTGAGGAAGACTGCAGAAGGATTGAAAGGCATCTGGCTTGCTTCCCAGTTTGGGTGTTACAAATAAAGCTGTTGTGAGCGTTCACATCCTGGCTCTTTGTTAGTCTTGCATGCATTGATTGCTTCACTAGTACTTTCTCAGGTTGTTAAAGGAGACAGGGCAACACAGAGTCACTCAGTATTAAACACAGAAATTTGTCATGTTGATTTTGAGAGAGTCTTCATGGCACACAAGTGCCTTAAGAATTAAAACATGCCACAAAAAGTTGTTCATTTAGCTGTACATTTCTGTTCCACTTTGAGCTTTGCAGAGTCCTACCAAGTTGGGGCAGATCCTTTAGCACCAGTACACTTGCTGGCTTGCTTTGTCACGGTTTGGATTTACAAGTCAGCAGCGGACCTTGGGAAGTGTATTGTCTGGGCCTCGCTTGATACTTCCAAGTTACATGCCACTTTCTCTTTCATAGGAAAACTTGGGAGTGCCTTCTGAGTCCGGAGAAGAGAATTAGTCCAAATTAGCACCGTCTTTTCTTTATACTCTATTGGTTGCTGTTGTATCTTTAACTGTTATGTTAACCCTCAAGGTCTTTCTGTCTTGAGAAACATCAAAGTTGTTCTCCCCTGCACCACCCCTCAGGGTCCTTTTGATTGGGAAGAGATTTTTTGGCCAAAGCATGGTGCCTCATAGGGGACAAGTCAGCCCCAGGGTGGAGCACTTACTTGACCCTACATTTTTAGCATGCACATAGTGGACGGGGCTACCAGGAGTGGAGGGCTGACATGGGCGCATCTCCTGCGTGCACCGTTGTGGCCATTGTCCTTGTTCTGTGTTTTCTCACCTGGTCTTATTTTACTAACTTCACTCTTTCAAATTCAGTAGTGTTTAACACTGTTCTATTTCTCAAGTATTTTTTTCGTCATATAGAGGCTATCATCAGTCTTTGATCCATTTCTTTAGCTCTTTGCATTCACTGTAGGTACTGCACGATTGCCAGTAGCATTTCCTTTGGCCATGTGCGTGGTCTGTCCCCCCTTCTCAGATCAGTGCGGAGAGACCACCCGGATTCCCTTTGCACCTTATTTGTGAGCTGTGTGTCCACCCCCCAACCCCAGGCATACCCACTTGCTTTTTTTTTTTTTTTTTTTTTGAGACAGAGTCTCACTTTGTTGCCCAGGCTAGAGTGAGTGCCGTGGCGTCAGCCTAGCTCACAGCAACCTCAAACTCCTGGGCTCAAGCAATCCTGCTGCCTCAGCCTCCCAAGTAGCTGGGACTACAGGCATGTGCCACCATGCCCGGCTAATTTTTTCTATATATATTTTAGTTGGCCAATTAATTTCTTTCTGTTTATAGTAGAGATGGGGTCTCGCTCTTGCTCAGGCTGGTCTCGAACTCCTGAGCTCAAACGATCCGCCCACCTCGGCCTCCCAAAGAGCTAGGACCACAGGCTTGAGCCACCGCACCCGGCCACCCACTTGCTTTCTTATAGTTATGTCCGGCGTTGGAATTATTTCATCAGTATGTGTCTCTCCAAATTTGGGACTGTTAGGGATGATTCTTAAGATATGTATTTTTACATGTAAAAGGTTATATAAAGCAATACTAGTGAGCCAAAAAAATATATTTTAGTACAAAAAATTACATAAATATAAATTTTTAAATATTTTTAAAAACATCAAATATTAATATGTATTTTAATATAAAATATACATTTTAATATTTTACTTATATAATATATGCTTATTATTATTTTTTTTTTTGAGACAGAGTCTCACTTTATTGCCCAGGCTAGAGTGAGTGCCATGGCGTCAGCCTAGCTCACAGCAACCTCAAACTCCTGGGCTCAAGCAATCCTAACTGCCTCAGCCTCCCAAGTAGCTGGGACTACAGGCATGCGCCACCATGCCCGGCTAATTTTTTCTATATATATTAGTTGGCCAATTAATTTCTTTCTATTTATAGTAGAGACGGGGTCTCGCTCTTGCTCAGGCTGGTCTCGAACTCCTGAGCTCAAATGATCCGCCCACCTCGGCCTCCCAGAGAGCTAGGATTACAGGCTTGAGCCACCGCGCCCGGCCTATGCTTATGTTTTATCTATATAAAATAAATAAATCAATTTCTAATATATATATATATATTTTTTTTTTGGCTCACCAGTAATATGTTTTAGAGGAAAAAAGTGGGGTTAGGACATATCAAAGGTCCCCAGAATTTTTGGTTTCTTTCCTTGGTCCTGTTCTTTTGGACCTTTCTTACAAAATTGTACCCTTTTCATCATTTGGTTACTGCTGGTATAGTTTTTGCAGACTTTTGCCATGTTTGTTAATTTTGTTAATTAGGTACTTGGGGAAGGGGAGATTCTGTGTGACTCAGCTATACCTTGCTATCTTTACCCAGGATTTGACTTTTTTAAAATCAGTGAATTTTTTTTTTTTTTTTACATTTAATTTTGTGTTTCTTATTCTCCACCTTTATTATATAACTTAATTTGGGGTAGTCAGCTGGAACAGGATGTCACGTGGAAAACTCAGTTTCATTTTCAACCTAAATGTTTGATGGCTGGTTCCTTTCCATCACTCACAGGACCTGTACATTGACCGTCCCTTACCATATCTGATCGGGTCCAAGCTGTTCATGGAGCAGGAAGATGTGGGTCTTGGAGAGCTGTCCAGTGAAGGTACTGTTCTTCACCCAATATTTTGTGATGTTTAACATTTCTATCTTTTTTGTTTTAAAGTAATTTCAACTTTACATTAAAATTGCAAGAGTACAAAGAACTCACATATTATCACTCAGGTTTACCAGTTGGTAACATTTCTCCACATTTGTTCTAAGAGTCTATGTATATGTAATACTTGACCTTATTTTTGTTACTCCTAAATATTTCTGTGTACATGTATTTTCTAAGAATAAGGGTATTCTCTTCTATAACCATACTATAATTACCAAAATCAGGAAATTTTATGGGACATAACACTGTTGTTTAATCCTCAGTCATGTTCCCATTTTGTTAGTTGTCCCATTGATGTCCTTTATAGTCTCCCTTGTTCTGTGGTCCAAGACTCGATCCAGGACCAGTCACTCACAGCATTGAGTTGTTGCATCTCTCTAGTCATCTTTTAGTCAGATACAGTTTCTCAGCCTTTCTTTGCTTTTCATGGCCTTGAAATCTTTGAGGAATACAAGTCAGTTTTTTTCCTGTGCAATGGATGTTTTTTTTTTTTTTTGGTAAGTATCTTGTGGAGCAATACTATGAGACTATATAAATATCTCGTTCCTCACCATAATGAAGATATTTTTAATTCCAGTTAATGGGTATAGATGGTTTTATCAGTCTCTGTGATTCTGTTGTGTGGTGGTTTATGATTTTGAGAAGGAGCTAAGGACATTTTCTGAGTCTTGTGGTGGTAACTCATATCTCTCTTCTCTCCAGAAGGCTCTGTAGGCAGCGATCGTGGCAGTATTGTGGATAGTGAAGAAGAGAAAGAGGAAGAGGTGAGGACTGTTTGTTGTGACTAGGTCATGGTGGGCAGGAAGCTTAGGATGTGTTTAGCTAGTTAAGTAACATATTTATGAATTAGCAATCTGTTTTCATAAAACTTTGTTGTTTTCTTTTTGAGACAGAGTCTCACTCTTTTGCCAGGGCTATAGTGGCTTGGCGTCAGCCTAGCTCACAGCAACCTCAGACTCCTGGGCTCAAGCGATCCTTCTGCCTCAGCCTCCCATGTAGCTGGGACTACAGGCATGCGCCACCATGCCCGACTAATTTTTTCTATATGTTTTTAGTTGGCCAATTTTCTTTCTATTTTTAGTAGAGATGGGGTCTCGCTCTTGCTCAGGCTGGTCTCGAACTCCTGACATTGAGCAATGCATGTGCCTAGGCCTCCCAGAGTGCTAGGATTACAGGCGTGAGCGACCGTGCCCGGCCCTGTTTTCATAAAACTTTTAACAGTGATAGAAGCCATATTCTGAAGTTTTTCCTTGGGGTTAGGTTTTCTTTTTGTCTTACATACAAAAACAAGGAAAACTGCTTTAATATCTTTCACTATTACCCTCCCTCTTGCCATGAAATCTCTCTCTCAACCAATATATTTTTAGGAGGCCAGGTGTTAGGTATTTTGGTGGAATCTCTGCCTGGGATATAGTCCTTGAGTACATTCTTTCTTGGAATAATTCTAGAGGAAACCAAATCTACATTTAAGACCTTTTTACTATAAAACCTTTTAGACTGCGGGATGCTCACAGCATCCACTTACGTTTTGCTTTGCTGCCACCTCTAGCCTCTTCACGTCCACAGAACATATATGCTGACTCCCTGGTCTAGGGTCCTGTAGTCTGTGGGCCTTGATCGCAGTTATATCTGGAGCTGTTCATTTACACGAGGTGTTTGTTACTGCAAAGGGCAGAGCCACCCTGAAGAGTACTCCTTGGGGATGAGATTTCTGAAAGGAGACAGTTTTTTTACTCATGTGCTCCTCTCTCCTGTGTTCCCCTTGCTGTAGTCCCCTCTCGCTGCCCTCCTTCCTCCAGTCCTCTGAACAAAACCTTGTAGGAAACAAGCTTTTCACAGCAACCTCAAACTCCTGGGCTCAAGCAATCCTAACTGCCTCAGCCTCCCAAGTAGCTGGGACTACAGGCATGCGCCACCATGCCCGGCTAATTTTTTCTATATATATTAGTTGGCCAATTAATTTCTTTCTATTTATAGTAGAGATGGGGTCTCGCTCTTGCTCAGGCTGGTCTCGAACTCCTGAGCTCAAATGATCCGCCCACCTCGGCCTCCCAGAGAGCTAGGATTACAGGCTTGCTGTAACAGATGGTCATTAGATGAATCCTTTGCTTTTAGCCACCAATAGCTCTTTACAGAGTTACTGGTAGCAAATATTAATGTCCCCTTCCTGGGCCTGAAGAAGTAGTTATCCTACTTGGAGGGAATGTAGAGAGTGGAATCCAAGTGTAAAATAACACAACTGACTTTTTGTTTTTTTGAGACAGAGTCTCACTCTGTTCCCCAGGCTAGAGTGCCGTGGCATCAGCCTAGCTCACAGCAACCTCAAACTCCTGGGCTCAAGGGATCCTTCTGCCTCAACCTCCTAAGTAACTGGGACTATAGGCATGCACCACCATGTCCGCTAACTTTTTCTATATATTTTTAGTTGGCCAATTAATTTCTTTCTATTTTTAGTAGAGACGGGGTCTCGTTCTTGCTCAGGCTGGTCTCGAACTCCTGAGCTCAAACGATCCACCCGCCTCGGCCTCCCAGAGTACTAGGATTACAGGTGTGAGCCACCGCATCCAGCCAACACAACCGACTTTTTTTTTTTTTTTTTTGAGACAGAGTCTCACTTTATTGCCCAGGCTAGAGTGAGTGCCATGGCGTCAGCCTAGCTCACAGCAACCTCAAACTCCTGGGCTCAAGCAATCCTGCTGCCTCAGCCTCCCAAGTAGCTGGGACTACAGGCATGTGCCACCATGCCCGGCTCATTTTTTTCTCTATATATTAGTTGGCCAATTAATTTCTTTCTATTTATAGTAGAGATGGGGTCTC